>JAHWFP010047375.1:0-12632 GCA_023313725.1 Lithobius niger | reverse complement strand
GAGGTACACCTTATTTAAGTTGAAGATGTGAAAATGTTCATATTAATTAAAACCTTCAACTCAAAGTATTACGTCCAAACCTTATTTTAAGAAATAGAATATAAAAAAAAAAAATCTAATTATTTTCACTAGTTGTGAGACAGTAAATTTTGATATCCGCGATGGGAGCTTATCAAGCTTCGGCTTACCAATTTTATTGTACACTGCAGCATTTGTTCCGCTTTATTTTGGGCCTAGGTGTTTGTTTAATAATTTCAGAACAACTTTAACAGAAAACCATTTGACATTAGCAATACCGTAAATCTTGTATTAACCGCTCATGGGCTTGTGCAGTTAATTTGGCAAAAATAGGGGGGTGGGGGTCGGCTTTAAATCAAGCATTATCAATTTTCTAACCTTTCTGGCCATCTATTACAGAAAATTCGAAGCTTTTGAACGATCTCTGAAAGACCAATTTTTACATCCTTTTAATTGCTGTGAAGAAGGGAGGAGGCTTAGGTGAGAGACGCCTTGTGCAGGTGCTAGGAGCTAAAGGAAGAGTCCACTATTACTACAGGGAAGGAGAATGGGCTAGTAAACATAGCAAGCTGTCTTTATACACATCATATAACTTTTAGGTAATTTTTCATAAAAAAAAAAATGACAGTTTGAGGAGTGGGCATTAACTCCACTATTTCGTGATTTTGATTTTACAGCATTTTAGGAGGTGGGCTTTAGCTTCAACTGGGCTTTTAATACACGATTTACGGTAGTAGCATTCATAATCTCTGGAAGTCATGTACTCAGTTGACCCAAATCGGTTCAATTTTGGCAAAATTATCTATTAACAGCACCATTTTGTTGAAAACTAAATACCGTGCTGGCCCAAATGCAAGAAGACTAGAATGTACGACAAGTTGCAGTTTTAGGCTTACAAATAAAAATAAACGGCTACAAACTTAAGACGTGATGGATGCCTTTAGCAGAGAGTGCCTTTTACCAATAATGACAATAGCTTCCTCAATGTCAGTTTGAGAGCGACGTTTTATAAGTTTTTAGTTAGTGGGCTCCTCATAAAGCCTTTTTTTTGGACCATTTTATGTTTTTCTAAATATTAAAAAAATAATTTGTGCTACTATATTGGGATACCACCACTGAATAATTAAAACAAACAAAAAATTTCAAGGATATCTTGAAACTTCAAAATCTATTACCATTTGGCAAAGTTGTGGATTTGGACGTGAGCATCAAACAAAATTGAAATTTTTAAAGTAAAAATGTGAATAAAATACCATGTCATAGTTGGGACGTAACGGTATAGGCTTTGCTCAAAAGTGAGTTATAGACCAGTAACAACACTAAGAAAAAAAACGTGAACAAAACAAAAATATCTCAGTTGGAGGCTGTATTGATTCCAGGGAATAATTCTACTTCAAAAGTGTTCAAAAGTTTTGAGTTGTGATAATTTTCAGCAGACACTACAATTGATGTACTGTATGGTTACGCCATCTGTCGTCTTCAGCCTGCTCTACTTTTCATATTTTCTAATTTATTCGCATCAGATTGATTGTTGCATCTTTTTAAATTTGCGATCCGGACCACTGAGCTTTACGGTTGCCTGCAGCATCGAAGTGGGAGTCGGCATCAGAGTCAAATCGATAATGGTGCAGCTGTACACTGCATATTTCATAATATATAAAATATGATATTTTATATTTCTGTAAAGTCAATTAGTATCGCATGGGTTAATCTAAATGGAAATAACTATTAAGTTATTTAATATTAAGTAGGATTGGTGAATTTCGGGAATTCAGTAGCGATTGTCATGCAGTAACATTTGAAACGAAAAATACGCCGGGCTACTTAAGATACTTGCTGACATTTTCTTTTGAATTGTTTCCTGCAGTCTTTTCAATATTTTTTTTTCAATTTCCGTGAAATATGCTAGCAATTAAAATTTGAGGGGGAAAAACCATCAATGCTTTCTGCTCATGCTATAGTTAGCTGAACAAATTTTAATCTTACTAATTTTAGCGTCACATTTGATATTAGCAATACAAATGCAGCCTACTGGTAAAATAAGAAAGCGGCCCAAAACAGCTGTCAACAGCTATTATACTGTACTTGAATATCGTTTATCTAATTTATGACTTGAGCAATTTCAACTTGTAGTTTTATTTACAGTGCAACTGGTGAGTGAAATGAGAGAGGTCCTTTTCTAACTGGAAGGTTTTGCTACGAAAACATTTTTGGAAAGGTGGTGGGGTAAGAGGGAATACATTGAAAGCTGGAGCAATAGGCAGAAATCCTATCCAACGGACGACCAGAACACTTGCAAAGATTATTATTTAAACTGAAGCCGAATGCTGTGTTTACGTGTTCTTGTGTTGAAAGCATTTCTTGGGGGATTATCGGTATTCAAAATTGTTTCTACGTAATAAAAGTAACGTACTAAAACCACAAATGGAACCACCTAAAGTGTTCAATTGAATTTTCGGTGACCAACTAACAGATGTGGAGGAAACCAGTCCTGCAGTTACCGTTTCACGTTCATAAGAAGAAATTTTCACACAAACGATTGGCGGTTGCACGAAGAGTTGGAACTGCACATTTGCTCACTGAGCTATACAAACACACGTCATACCATCCAGGGACCGCGGGTTTTTCAGTTTGTGCGGTCAGCTAGATGACAAAAAAAAATCAACACTGTACTACCCGGGTGCTACAACAGGTGTCGTTTCTACATTAATTGTCTTACTGGAGCTTATTTATCGTCATTCAGCTACGGAAAATACAGTTCAATTTTCTTGTCTATTAGTTGGGATGGTGAATTGGTCGGGGGAGGGACTGTCACGCAGTTTTCACATCACTATTTGTTACTCTATAATTTCAATATGCGATTAAAAATAACCTACCCTACTTCACTTACAGCATGCAACTGATTTGACTTCAGTTACAGCATGCATGACTTAACAATGATGACGATAATTCTGAAACCCTTTCTTAACACTAAGTAAACTACCCCATGTCTGCCTGAGTCAACTTACCAAGCCTGCTACTAAAATTACAAAAATCAGTGAGCCGATAGGGATAAAGACGTAGGATAAAACAGCACTCGCGTTAGCATCGTCTGTAATTGCCGTCACAGGTGGCAAAGGAACTGGACTTTCAGTTGTTGTATGGTTTGATGATGCATACGTTACAGTCACAGCCGGTGATTCTGCTGAAATATGAATGGCAGGCTTGGCCGTCGCTGCAGCTGTCATGGTCCATCCACAAAAACAGGATTCTGACTAGACACACGCTCTCGTCATGATTTTTCACCTAAAACAAAAATAGAAAACAAGGCTTGTTTATGTTCATTCATAACTAGTATAAATTTACTTCACTTTTTCAGTTTGACACAATTTTGTTGTCCATCAGAAATAAACAAATGTTATCCTAATTAAATTAGACGTGTTGGAAATTTGTCACTTCCCCCCACGTTTGCCCCAGTAGGCCTATCTTGTCTTTAATACGCCCCTGCACATACTTGATACGGCATGCAAAAAAAATAATTGTAATGTAAGCGTAGCCTATACACAAAAATTAACTTTTGATTTGATGGCCAGTGGCAGGAAGCTCAAAAATGTTTCGCCACCACTGTGACGTTTTAATTGCCATAAAACAAAAATGTTTCCCTAATTTCCCCTCCGCATCAAGTAAAAAAATCTTGGAATCATTTCAGATCATATTTTAATTGCCACCACAGTTCCAGAAAACCAGACAGAGGAAGCATTCAATTCTTGAAAAAACGAACCATCTTACTTTGAATGTTCGAAAAATTTCGGAAGAAAACTCGCGCTCAAATTCAAAAAGAAACAAATCCTACTGCATTTGCGACTTTTCAACTGGCTGCTTGACTAAAGATGGTAAAAATAGTCCGCCTATCTTCTTCAGGCCACTACAAGAAGCTTATTTACATTTATTTACAATGTCCGACGTGCATTGTGGAAATAGCAGAAATATTTCAGTTTTTCAGTAGTCTGCTATTTACACAACGATCGATGCACGTCGGACATTGTAAATAATGTAAATAAGCTCCTTGTGGTGGCCTGAAGAAGATAGGCGGACTATTTTTTACCATCTTTAGTCAAGCAGCCTATCGAAAATTCGCAAATTCGGTAGGATTTGTTTCTTTTTGAATTTGAGCACGAGTTGTCTTCTGAAATCATTTAATTCTTGCATAGGCTAGGTTATGTCAGTTGGTGTGGCCACTGGTGTTCAATTTGTAGTCACCAAATGACTTATTTAAATCACCAGCTGGCTAGTGGATGGTGCCAATTTTTGCGAACATGTAGGGAAGCACAAAAACTAGTCAACGGTTGTTTCGCTGCTTTCACTTAATAACTTTAAAGCTGTTGCAGCTGGTTCTCGAGTACATTTGTATGTGTATGTGTTTAGATTAGAATCAATTCCAACAAGTTGCTAGTAACTTTCCAGATAGGGCACATCTGCATAGGTCACATAAAAAAACTTTACAGCAAAACTGGCTTTGCGTCTAGGTATACACCAGCACAGCTAATGTATTTTTTCAAGAGAAACACCAGGTCTTGAACAAGTATCGGGATTTCGCTCACACAAAAATAAAAAGTGGCAAGACCTCGAATAACTGCTGGACACGCGTACGAAAATGTAAAGCTCATTTGTTTTGTAAGTGTTATCCGACAGATAACAAAGCTCTCACTGTACGATTTACAACCGAACGGGAGAACGGCGCAGGGGAAGAAACCAACAAAGAAGAATCATTTGTACAATTACATGGCCAAGCCTGTTTTATTTTAAGTTCTTGCATATCTTCCAGTGTGAATTCATCTCGGAAAGCACATAGAAGTAATGGCTTTCCGAGATGAATGATAATGTACATATTCTTACAAAATGACATTTTGCTAGCCAATTTAGCCAGCATTTTCAAATTCGTTATGTTCGTGAGAGCAGTATTGTCAAGTAACCGACAAACATTATGAATGTGAAAATACTATCTAAATTGGCTCACGAAACATCATTCACGTCACAGTACATACTAACCGCCAGAAAATTATTTCTCTGTGCTTCAAGGCAGGGCCATAAGTGAAGCCCCCGCAGGAGGGGAGGGGGGGTCCCGCTCAAAAGAGGGTCCCACATTTCCGAACTTGCATTAGAAATATTTCAGTTTTTAATTATCGCATTTTCAAAACAATTAAACACACGGGCTGTTATCTTGAACCAAACAAAACCCACTCAAAACCCCAATCAAAGCCCAACATATATTCATTCAGTTGCCAGTAGTTCTTTTTATTAGTACGCATTAAAACAAAATGCCCTACCCCATTCTCTTCCCTCCAAAATGAAGCAGCCCAGTCAAGCTGACTGCAACGCCAGCTGATTCCTCTTACGAGTCATCGCAAAACCTACGTCTTGACGAGACAGATGGCCAGCAAAACTTTAAAAAATCACAATTTTTGTCCTTAGTTCTTACGAACTATAACTAGCAACATAAAAAAAGAAAAGAAAATAACGAAATAATTGTTTATGTTCAACAATGATGAACGATTTTGAGCCAATCGTATCATCCGATTTCTACCTAACAGAGGTTGCTCGTTTCTGTCGAGATGCTACCCGTGAGTGGATGGTTGGCTAAATAAACCGAGCAGTTGTATAGTGCCTGAAGAAAGATGAAACAGATTTTTTTTCCTATTCACAATTCATTTGCAATTCAAATTTGCAATTCATGTCATCAAGTCATCCATAAATTTGTGGTCTCATGCAGTAGTAACCTTTGATTTAAAATGTGTTGGAGTAACTCAAATTTAAAATGCAAGACCAAGAAAAAACTTACTTTACTCACCCCCCTCCCACTGGGAAAAAAAAAAATTAAAAATAATGAGCCAAATTTTATAATTTTCTTTGTGTAATTCATGAAAAAGGGTAATAAAATAGGCTATAGTAACAAATTATTGGTACAGATACCACAGCGAAATTTTCTGAACTCACTACGCGTTAACATAGGGACCCCACATTTTTTCTTTCAGGGGGACCCCAGAATTCTCAGCTACGGTACTGCTTCAAGGGAAGCCTGTTTTACGTAATCAACTTTTAACAAATGTGAATTTAGGCGTTCGGTTTTTCCCTTAAAATAATGAGCTACGGGTTTGATATATCACAAAATAAAAAACACCCTGCCCACTGCCCAGGCCTTAATCTATGAAATACAGTATACAAATCTTATTTTTAACAAAAAAAGGGCTTGTGCACCGAAGTGCTTTGCTACGAAACATGACTTTTACTTCTTTCCACATGTAGAGTTCGTCTGCTAGCTGGAGAAGTGTGGAATTTCATAAAGCCCTTTTCCAGGCCTTGAAAAGTATGGAATTCTGATTGATTGCTAGTATCAGGAAGGAAAAGCCCGAAATTTTCTGACATCTTAATTTTTAGTGAATCATATCACATCCCATAGCAGAATCAGTGCAATGCGCGACAATACGTCGCTGACAGTTGAAGGCCGCCGTGGATAAATTTTGGACAAATTTCTGCCACTTTGTCAATTTTCGACCGAATTCGACATTCCAATATACCATTTCAATCGTCTCGACAAGAGGTTTCCATTGGTGGAGCAGCCAGATCAATAGGCTAAAGCACTGAAAAGTTATTCAGTGAAAACCAAAAAGTATGTGGTAACCAAATGATAAAAACAGATTAACTGCAGACAATTTTTTTTCCAACAATTGTTGTCGCAGACAGTGGCAGAAAGATCTGCTTTTGAGAAATCATGTACCGTGACAAAAAATGTTTTGCCATGAAATTATTTTGAAAAGCCTTCGTTTGTAAAGAGATATAGGCTCCAGCGGCATCAGTGACGGCGCCAGGACTGAATTTTTTGGGGGTGGGCGCGGCAGGGGGCACAAGTGTAAACAGAGTGGGCCAGGGACTTTTTTCTCCAAGGCAGCCACGTTAGGCACTTTTATTCCGTTATTCAACCAAAAAGTAACGTAAGCTTCAATGCAGTCCAATTTTTTTTTTGTAAAATTTGGACCGCCCCAAAACACACAAAATAAATTATAAGCTCAGTTTATTCATTTAATCTTAAGTATAGCCTGCAATTTTTTGTTAGTTTTTTTTTTCTGGTGGTGACCTGATTGTTGGGGTCAGGGGGGCTGCTGGGGGCTGAAATATTTGGTGGGGTAATGGTCCACCCTGGCCCACGCCTAGTGCCGTCACTGACTGGCATTTGTCAGTTTTAAAGTAACATTAGTCTAACACCAGGTGGTCTCTGTCATACCAGACAATGTTTGATCATGTTCCATGATTTCGACTAGGCAGCCCTACTTGGGTTTTAGCATGGACAAATTTGAATTTTTAACTTAAGTTTTATAGAAACTCCAAATAATATGTTTCCTGTTGCTGCACGATTACTCATTTCAGCCCATGCAATGCCTGCAAAAACTGGGATTTCTGAGTCTGGAAAACTGTATGGCAAATAGAAAAACTGAGATCGGAAAGAGGCTTGGGTTGGTTTAGATATTGGAACGCACGAACCCTGAGCACCAGAACATCCAGTGCAGATGAAAGAACATAAAGTTTTTGAGGATACTCAAGGTTTTTTAGGGGTTCTGGTATATGAGTGGCATGTAAACTTGTGCCCTGCCACTACGTGACGTCTAATGTGTAGTGGTACCTTGGACTAACTAGTCTCTTGAGATGGACGAGTTACCTACCACAGCCGCCGGACACAGTCCGTGCACCCGATACTGTTAGGAGACTGGCAGCGCGACCTTGCGTCATGGGAGATCGAAACTATTTAGCATTACAAAAACAAATTAACATTCGTATAAAGTTCGAAACTCATTTTCGCTCGCTTTCAAAATGCAGATAGTAACAATACCTTGCGAATTTTTTCGACGGAAATGCTTCTGTCTTGACGATGAAGACAGAAGCATTTCTGTCAAAATTCGCAAGGTATTGTTAATATCTGCATTTTGAAAGTGAGCGAAAATGAGTTTCGAACTTTATACGAATGTTAATGAAGAGTTTCAAAGTACATACAGTAACGGTTTTTTCAGTCAAAAACAAATTGATAATGATAATTGAAACAGATAAATTAATCGTTTAAAATTGTAGTTTCATAAGTTAGATTAGGACATTAAAATAATTTTAAGATAGATCAGAACTTGCTGATCAAGGATTTTTTTTTTGAATCCAACATTCAGTTTTAAAAGGGTTGCAGAGATGAGTGGAGATCAGAATAACACATGGTTTGTGTGCCAAGCGGCCGCATAGGCGGAATCTTCTTCCGTGATTCACATTTCTTGTAATGAATGGAAATAGCATTGATCTAACACAGAATAAGTTCTTCAACTTTGGATGTTGCCCATTCACGAGTATTTCGTCAATTTCCTCGGTTTTCCCTTTTAACTCTCCACCATTGCGTGACACGCCACCGAAGGATTTCGAACTGGAGCTGCGATCACAACTGCAGAAAGAATGAACACTATTGAGCTTACAGGCAGCCGTACGTGAATCGTCCATCTCGAATCGAGTAGTTAGTCCAAGGTGGCACACTGCTAGATCTCCATTTTCTTTGAGATAAGCCTGGCTGTCATTAGGCCACATGTTTCAATAAAATGTAGCGTGCCAGTTAGGGATGGGTCGGTAACCGGAACTGAAACCGAATTTTCGGTTTTTAGTGAAAACCGAAACCGAAACCGATTCGACTTTTGTGTCGGTTTTTCGAACGGTGTTCGAAAAAGCAAAAATTGATTTGTTTTTTAATTTTTTTTTTAATTATCATTTTATACGTATAAATGATAGCAAGCTCCTAATCATTAAAAAGAAAATATTAGAGGAAAATGGTGCCACAGCTAGGACCATGCATGGTCTATGACGCTGCTGAAAGTGAAAGCAGCAGTTAGAAGCTCGTAATACTACTGTTACATGAAATAAAAACTAGAAATAGCTGGTAGGAGTGGGTGGTGGCAAAAACCGATGCCGAAACCGAAACCGCGGTTTTGTGGGCGTAAAAACCGAAACCGGAACCGAAGTCAAAAAAATGAAACCGACCCATCCCTAGTGCCAGTAACCATCACCAAGAGTTAATAACAACAAAAAATTATTTCAAAACCAAAAACGGTAATCATAAGACGCAGATCTTGTACTGATATTACAAAGGATAAACTAACAAAAAAAAAATAGCAAAAGTTGTTAAACTGAAACTTTAACTTTATTTAGTTGATACCCCCGTTACAGGCAAGGTGCACAAAAGAACTGTTGTTGAGGAACAAAACCAGCAGTAAAAAAAACAATGCCAAAAGCAAAATAAATCATAGAAAAATATGAGGTAATAAAAAGAAAAACAATTAAATACATGCTGAATTGAAAAAAATTACGTAAAGATGTAAAGTCAATACCAACAAACACTATCGCAAAGCTGTAATGGAGTAGATACGAATTAAAAAAAAAAGACGAGCTAAAAGTAAAAAAAAAAAAAAAAAGGAGGTACGTGCAGAACTGTAAAAATCAGAATTCCGAAGAAGAGTATATAAATAAACACTGGCAAGGCGAGTACACGCATGTTTGGACGAAATGCATATTAAAATACATGAAAAACAACCCATGCGATGAAAAAAATTGAAATACATTGTGGACTACAACATGTTCAGTAAACGAAAATAAGCACAATGGCAAAGGATGGACAAAAAGATATATTCGCCCAAGTAAACTAAAGATTAAGCTTAGTAAATACCGAGTATACAAATTTCGTAGCTTATTGTACTTGTAGCGACATAATCGTAAAAACTGGGAAAATTACTTCACCCTACGATAATCGCATTTTACGGACTCCTCGAGTTCAAATCATGCACTACACATGCGCCTAAGCAGAATCGTCACCGTGACTCCGCAAGTTTATTCCACCGTTTCTAATGTTTGCAGTTGCCATTTTTTATACAAATCCATAATCATGCAGCCTTCCACCACCAACTTACGCCATGAGATCACAAACCAGCTGATACATTCACCGCCATTTTCTACCAGGCATTCCAATCCACATTTTAAATTAATTTTTACGTGCTTGAATTTTTTTAGTTTTAGTGTTATTAGCAACGGATGATTATTAAACATGTATATACATACAATTAAGTACAAGGAGACATTTTCCTGAAATACTAAATTGTGCGTTGTGATGGATTATTCGTTTCAGGTCAACGTCGTGCCAGATTGTTGTCGCACGACGCCACTCGATGGCGCCACGGGTTCTACACCGTTGGCTTGCCGAAATATTTCGTTAAATTTTGAAAGTGTTACCAAAAAATGAAAGCCACGTTTACTTTGGCAAGAATGTATTTTGTTATTGCGTGACTTTTAATTGTGTTTATTTCGTCTATTCGCCCAAAAAGGGCGTCACAATCAGAAAAAGAAAATTAAAACACAAGGTTACAATCAAGTGTAAAAACAAATTCAAAAATAAATTCACGTCAGGTTCAGGCCGTCCATGTAGTGTGGTAACTCAATAAGTTACAGCACTCGAAATGTGACCAGAAGACTAGGTTCGATTTATGGCCACATGATGGTATGTAAATTTTTTCCCATCATGGTAGACTTCAGGGAAAGGGTGAGAATGATGTCACATGTTTTCACTTTGCCTAATTTCTTTTTTTTAATGTTTAAGAGTCGATAACAGTTATAATAATTAACAGAGAAAAAGTTTCATCAACTGACAGCCGCTTTAAAAAAAAATATTTTTGGTATACCTGTTAAAGTGGCACTATCACCGATTGAAATGCGAACGAAAATACTGTGGCGCCACCTAGCGACAACGATATTGTTAATCTTTATAGCTTGATCCCAGGTGCACGAAGACGAACCAAAATGTTCACTCAATAATTAAGGATGTCGTGGCTTGTTTGTTTCGTTAAAAGAAATGCCGCTATGCGTTCCTTCGCTTGGTGCAAGCAAGTGCTAGATGGTACTACATAGCGCTAGATGTTGTCAGATTTCGTCTGCTTTCAATCGGCGATAGTGCCACTTTAACCTAGCCCGACAAGACGTGTATATCAGATTTAATAAATAAAAGTATATTAGGAAAACGAAGGAGCTAAGCATCAACATTATGGTTTTAACATGGAAGACTGAGGTCAAACCTTTTTGTTGTTGTTTGTTTCTAGGGAGCACGAACCCAAACCGGGTTATCTGCCCCACGACGATGATAGGGACAATTTAGCTGGGAATATCCACAGAAAATCCACAATTGATTGAATTTTAATAAGCCAAAGCAGTCTGGAAACCATGCGCTGAACACTAAATCTCTACTTAAAAATCCAGGTTCTTGATATGTTACAATCGACATAGGCATGAGGCACCATCGGGTCAAACCATTTGAATTTGAATTTATTCCTACTGAGCCTACAAACCATACTGCTACACGCCATTCAAACCATTAATTTGATTTGATTAGAGTCTGAATGACCACAAGCCATACACTCTTCATTACAGACTAAACAAAAACTTAAAACTACCTACTCTAAGCATCCAGCACCCAGAACAGCGTCGTAACCGACAGCCAACACAACACAGCAATAATACCAGGAGCCCCAAACTATAGTCCCTTAAGTATAGTCAAGTCCTTCAACCAACTATACCTGCATACACAACCATGGTGGCGTCGGCATTCAGTTAAATTTTTATGAAAGGCGGAGCGCTCACAAACCTGCTGATCTCACAATTGTAGTTAAGCCGTCGTGCCGCCCCTAAAAAGTGCTGCTATAGGCCCGGGCTTCCCAGGCCTACTTAGAAATCCGGCTCTGGCCATTAGGTAGAGGAACGGCTATCAAGACCATGCCCCAGCCTAGAAAAACCGACCTGTAGCCTTGCAGAACAGAAGAACCTGGTGTATAGAATTCTGAAGCACCACAGAGTGCGGAGGAACCCCAAGACGTGTCGAAGGCGATCGTCCACATCATGAAGGTGGAAGCGACGCCGGTCAGCCCACCATAGGGGGCAATGGAGAAGGAAATGACCGACGGTCTCAGGACTCCTCCCACAAAGGCAAGTTGGGGTATGCCACCACCTGATGCGAAACATATGAGCATGGAGCTGGACATGACCAGTCCGCAACCTGGAAATCAGACCGGAGTTGCGGCATGACAGGCCACCCAAACTTTCACCTCAGCCACAGAGGGATAAATACTGAACAGGGCATGACCGGTGGGCTTCCCACAAGTCAGCCCACAGCGCACCGAAGACCCTGGACACCACAGGGCACAGGTCCCTGGGCTCACAGGAATGGTTACTACACTACACTTCTCCTCATATCCACGCCTAGCAAAGCTGTCCAGTTATTCATTGCTGAAGATCCTGGAGTGTCCCAGGACCCAGGCCATAGCAGCAGAGATCCCAGACATGCTGGTGACATTGATCTTCCACCCTTCCTCATGCACAATAGGATGCATCACTGACATGGCACTGAAACTACGTTTTAGAAAACCAATACGGCAAGAGAGTCAGTCAGGACGCAGAATCTGGGGAGACGCAAATCAATACCAATATCCAGCGCCAGAGAAACTCCAGTGAGTTTCCCTACAAAGGCCGACAGTCGGGCCCCTAAGAAATAACTGTATTCCACCCGGAGGCTGGGGATAAAA
>JAHWFP010047371.1:24363-35332 GCA_023313725.1 Lithobius niger | reverse complement strand
CACACACACACACACACTCTCACTCACTCGAACACACACACACACACTCATTCGAACAAACACACACACACTCACTCGAACACACACACACAAAATGGCAAGGTTATTGTAAGCGGCAAAGGATCATATCATTGCAGGATGCTATTAAATTAGTATTTAACAGAAATCTCCTAGATGCCACATTTTAAAAAGAATTTTTAGCAAGAGATTGACTAACCTAAGTAAATAGAACTTGGGGACCATACTTGATGTGGATGATCGAGAAAAATGGTACCGGGAGGATTGTACCTTTAACGTTTTCACTACTATCCAAAAATATTGACTTTATTAGCTGAAAGGAGTGGGTCAAGCTACATCCAGAGCTAAACTGTTCAGACGATAGCAAGCAGAAAGTAACCAAAACAAATGAGGGTACCCACCTGAGTCAAGGCAACATCTTCCACATTGCAACCGGGCATTACTTCATGCCCACTACATTGCCAGCCATGACATGAACTTTCATCTGTACATTGCCAACAGAGCCACTCGCATCTCTCATAGAGTGGCTTATGAAAGTGTTTTTATTGCGCCAGGTGCAGACGGTCACAATTTCGTTTAAAGGCACTCCAACTGCAAATGCCCAAGATGAAGCCAACGCAATCAATTCATGTGCATGCATCTCCGGGGAAAGATCCAAATGATTAGGGGCGATGTCGCAGGCATGATGGATGATATCGTAAGTCCAAACTGCGATCTTTGACTGAGAAACCGGAAGCGGAATCAGGGTTGCATACGTCTTATCTTCTTGGAGAAATAGGAATCTGAGGGGAGGTTCTATCTCGTCATGGCTGTGTCGAAGCTGGGCGTATTTGAGGTAAGCTTTAAATGCGCGAATCAGACATTGCGAATGCTCGCCCGTCGAAGGTTTCACCAAATGTACCAAGGCTTTATAGTAGTAAGCACAGTAAACACGGACTTGGTATTGAACAGAGTTCAACACGGAAACCAAATAAAATAACTTCTGACACAAACATTTTGAAATGTATACGATTTCACATGGCTTTAATAACAGGGCGTGCGGCATCATCTGGACACAGAACTCAACCCGGAAGAGACAGTCACCGTAGACTTACTGAAATGAATATGGCAGTCCTCCCTAGAAAAGGCAGCCAATTAGCTTTGACAAGCAGCCGTGGTCATAGCTACTAAAATACTGTCCTCTGGGCAAGGTGAAGCTACAACGGTTTGTGGAGGGGCTGATACGTGTATAACATCAAACTAATCAGCCCCAGGGGAAATTTCTAGGGGAAAATACTGGAAACAAATGCCGGATACACGGCCGGAGGTTGTCAAAAACATGCACCATTCTAGAAATCATCTTGTTGTTCCTAGCTTCCGAAGTGCCATGGCAGTTCAAATCAGAGTTGACAGATCGGCACCCTTCGGTGGCAATGAGACGGGCCGCTCTGGAGGTACAGGAAAGCAGCCAAGACAGACAGATGGATCGCAGTGATAAACAGTTTCCAACACCAAGTATGCCATCTATGGCACTTAGCTTCGCAGATCTTCAGTAAAGGAGTTACTGGTGATGAAAACCACGCCTCACGCAAGTTCAGGGTTAAGTCTCCACACGTGAAGATGTAGACAGGTGGGGGTTGGGTGAAGAGTCCGGCCTCAGTGTTGCGTTAGGAGATCTGATGTAAGCAGAAGGGGAATCAGGGGCCCTAGTCTCGAGTTGCGCTTTTCAAATCGCATGCGGTTTTACCAAAAAGCACGCTAAAATCAAGGCGCGCCCATTCTATCGCACGTGACTTTTGATAAAACCGCATGCGATTTGAAAACGATCAAGTCGAGACTAAGCCACCCCAGATCTTCCTTGGATAGTTTCGATAGGTTTACAAACCATGGTGTGTCGGGCCAAACCGGAGCCATGAAAAGGAAGTGGCCGTTGGACTGCCGAATCTTCGTCAAAACCCTCGGCAGGAGGGAGAACAGGGGGAAAGCGTAGGCAAACATGCCGTTCCAAGACAGGCTGAGACTGTCTGTGCCTCACGCCTGGTGATCTGGAAAGGAGGACACAAAAAGTGGGAGTTGATGGTTGTGTCGTGCGGCAAAAAGGTAGATTCATGGCGTCCCCCATCGTGAATCATCTTACAAAACCTTGGGACAGCTCCGTGGTTGTAATCACGTTCGAGCGTGACAGCTTGTTGGGTATCACGTTGAGTTTCACAGCTGTGCTTGGGTACAAATGTCATGAAGAACTGGAAGAAAAGGGTCAATATCTCGTACATGAGAGTCTGGGAGTGGGTCCTGTCTCCCTTACCGCAGTGGAGTTAGACAAGCTCGCAACCACCTGCCATATAGTAAGGGCCACGTGCGAACTACCCTATAACCAGGGACTCTTTCACCGAAGCCAACGTTTCCATCTTGAAATGTTCCGCCGCAAAGTATTGAGGTGCCTCAGATTGAATGCCATTCGGGTCCTGCCGTTTTTCTTGGGGATCACCCGTACCGGGCACTAAAAACCGGGGGAATTCTCTGGTAACCGACGTATTGCTTCATTTTCAAATAGCTTCACAACCTTATCTTCCAGCATCTTGTCGGGCGGCCAATTCCGAATGTGGACACACACGAACGGGGGAATGTAGCCTTGATAAATGATTGAAAAGATGTAGGCGTCGGTCGTTATTGACTTCCAAGCGGTACATGATGCCTGAGCCTGCCCTCATCTGACGGTGAAGGAGTCAGGAACACAAGTGGAGGGAACCATGACTCCGCCCTTGGCCTTTTCTCATATGAAACAAGCGACTTCTACATCCTCTTAATTGATTCAAAGTCATCGTATTGTTGCTGAAGAGAGGATTCCAAGCCTCCTTTAGATTAGCTGCGAAATCCACACCCTCTTCTCCCGATCAATTTGGTAGGGGGACAGGAGCCACCATAGGCTTTGGGCTTAGTAGACGGGGCACCGCAAGCAGCGAGCTTAGGGCTAACAGAAGCCTTCGCTTTGCCGCGCAACTTAGGTGTGAAAACAAACAGCTGGCCATTGAAGAGATTCAGAGAAGAATGAAGGGCTGCAAGCTCAACCCCCCCCCCCCCTCCCAATATCCACGGGAATCCCAGACGCTGAGTCAAGATAAGCATCCCCGAGTTAGAAAACCATGTTCATGAGCGCGCGAAGACCCCAGTTGACAGCGTCCTCCTTAGAATGAACTTGCGCAATTCAGTTAGTGAAATAGGTCCAAAAAAATGGAGTCTTAATGTAGGTGCCATTGGCCTCAACCCCAGGATCAAATTAGGACTTCACAGATGGCGACAGCTATGACCGCAGATGTCAATCGTACCTGGTCCGCGCGTTTTCAAAGGCTAACAGGAGTCTGGAAAAGATTTTGCTGCCTAAAGTAGAACTTACCAATGCAGGAGAGAAAAATTAATTGCAGTGGGAGCCCGTCCTTTTTCGAAGGTCTTCTAGAGGGTCACACAGGTCAATGTTGTGCAAAGACCAACAGAACAATTTCATAGATTTTGACAGTAGAAGTCTGGTGGCAAAGTAAGTCGCCGACTTGAAACAGGGGAACAGAAAACTGCTTCTATCAGGTTTTGAGTGGAGAGTCTTCCCTTTGTGCCATGTTAGGAAATAGGTGTAAGAGGGATGAAATTTAAGAGAGCCTCCAATTTATGGCAAACGATTGTTAAGGGTCACATTTTAGAAATTGCACCATCCGCACATCAATCCTCTACTTTCCACAACTTTTGTACTAAAACTCACTACGGCAGTGTGAAAGACTTAATTTTAGTGGAGATGACAACCCGACTTTGGTAAAGCCTCTCATTTGTTCTTTAGCAAAGCCCAGAAGAGGAACAGGATTGTCCTTTTTTCATTCTCACTAATTTAAACCATCAGCATCCTTGTGTCCACAATGGCTTGACTTAGATTGCGATACATACCGTAAATCCCCGAATTTAAGACCACGGTCTTTTATCCGAATACAAGACCATTGTCTTGTAAGTGAACCTTATATGGCAGTGATTTTGTCTACCAGTTACCAAACACTAATACCACCATCATGTTCCGAAAAGTAAAAAAAAAAATACTCTGGAATGGCACGTGCCCTACTTCATGCTTGCTTTGAAAAAAATAATGTGACAGCATATTTGTTGCGTTGGTTGGTTTTTTGGTTGTCTAGCTAGCAACTTTTGGAGTCAAAAAGATTTGTGGATAGACTGCACCCAGGTTTACAGAATATCAACCAGGTTCGGAACCTGTAATAGGTTTTATTTGTCTCCTCCAGCTGATGAAGGATAAGGAACTTGTCAAAATGTACTGTTCCAATCCCATACTTTCTTAAATACCACTTAACTTACTCATTATGTTAAATAAATTCATCTTAAAAGAATTTTTTAGGGCCTCTTAGTATTATTGGGTGGGGGGGAAATAGACAGCTGTTCAGTATGGAAATTGAAAATTTAACACGCTTAAAGTATGGAAATTAAAAAGTAGTTTTGGGCTAGCCTGCAAGGAATTTACTTAAATTTTTATACTTGGCAGTACTGAACAAGTTACGTATTATACTGTAGTTATGAAACAAAGTGGGGATATTGTCATTTTATTGTATTTTGCTTGTGCAGTTAGTTCAACTGGCTCTCTCCAATTATTTATTTTTAAATTAAATTATACATTTAAAAATTAGTTAAAAAAAAATATTTTTATGCATAAATTTAATGTAACAATTATAATTTATTATATTTGTGTATATGTACTCTAAACTAATTTTAAACTTTTATTAAAAATTAACTGACTTATTTTTGCTGCCCGAATGAATAAGCAATTCAGCATCCAAGCAGAGCTAGCATATGCTTGAAGATTTTTGCTTCACGGATATATCAGTTGAACTGGAATCTTATAAACGAACGCACTATTTACATCCAAGATGGCTGCTCATGGTACACGCAGGACTGACGCTAGTTACAAGCAAGCACTAATAAAATCTAGGCAATCATAAACAGACAGGAATCAACTATTAATGTATTCTGCTCCAGTAATCAGCATTTTTGTTGGAATTTTATGGTCAATTATTAATTTTAACTTTAATAAATAAATCCAGGCGCCCAAAGGGCATTACAGGATTACGGCTGCAAAGCAAGAAGCATGCAAATAAAACAAAAATTGATGCAACCTACTCCCAGAATCATTAGCGTGAATAGGTAGGTGGCCCATTGACATTTGACAACTCAACCGATTAGGCCTAATGCTCATAAAATTTAATTTATTTTGCTCATAAATTGGCTAAAAATTTAATTTAATTTAATTTTCTGATAATAAACTAATTAAAATGCCAATTAAAAGCCAGTTTTGAGTCAAATTAAAATAAGATTGACAAAGCAGCTAGAGTTTTTATTTATGTTTAAATATGGTAGAAAAGTTTTATATTTCGTTCATTCGTTGTAAATTCGGATCCGGTTCCTCTGCAAAACTAATTTTTTTTTATTCAAATATTAGTTCTATAGGCCCAGAGAACACGTTTCAAATTTAAGACCATGGTCATATAAACGAAATGTCTTCAGCAACACCTCGTACTCGTGGCGCTTTTCGTTTTCAGCAACACCTTGTACTCGTGGCGCTTTTCGTTTTTAAGACCATGGTCTTAAATTCGGGGATTTACGGTATCTATTAATTGTTCTACAGCTTAGCAAGGAAACACCACAAACGGGGATTTGTTTCAGCTAAAACTAAAACAACTTTGATCTGCACCACTGGAAGGTTTTTGGAGTTAAAAAAAAAAAAAAAAAAAAAAGGCGAATTAAACTAACAGACAAGTGACCAGTAAGAACCCTATTAAAAAAATTGGGAAATACAGGAGGGCTGAGGGCCTCCCGTGAACTTTCCTGCAACTAAACCCAACATTCGCTGTATAATGTTAAGTGTAAGACACACCATGTCCTACTAAAAGTTTTTCAGGAAAATCTAAGCAGGTCACTTGCCTGTTAAGTTTAATTCATACCTTTAACTCTTCAAAAACCTTCCAATGGTACAGATCAAACGCAAACTAAAATCATAATATAATGAAACTACAAGTTTCAAGCTTTACCCTCAGCTAGCTTCTTTGGTGATTTACATGACAAGCAGTCACAAAATGAAAACAAACCTGTTTAAGTCCATTGGACCTTTATTCATTTCTTTTACAAAAATGTACAGCCGTTTGATCCCAGCTGTAAGCCTTTATTTTTACATGATGGGGCACCACAAAAATACAATTAAACAAGAAAACTGAAGGTACGATAAAGCCAATAGCAATGGCCCCAATGTATAAAAGCTAGAGACTCACAGATTTGATTACAGCTGTCGATGAATAGTTAACATCCACCGTTCTCTTATGCGATAAAGCTACAAACATTAAAAATGATAATGCAGGATGTTGGAAGTCAGGATTCGGAAAGACTTTAAATCTCTTTATCACTACAAAATACAGAACTCCCCAAATGAGGTTTCCCCCCCAACCCTCCCTAAAAAAAGTTGCGAAGTTGTGCAGTTTGGTAAATTTGTGTCAAAATGGAATGCAAACTGTAATGGCACTAGTAGTTGCCCAACTTGTAATAACCGTGTTCCTTAAAATGGTCCTCACTTTTTGCAGGAAAAAGAATCTGGCTTTGAGATCTACACATGTTCTTGCCTATAAATCGTGTGACGAAACCAGTCGCCACAGTCCACGAACTTTTTCACTGATTTGAAGGCCAAATCTGGTACTTCAAAATAATTTCAGCTAATCATTTTAAATTTGCCATTTTTTTTGGTATCTTCTTTAAAAAAATAATTTACAATTCATCCTTCTTCCTATCTTCATCATCGTCATCTTCCTCCTCTTCTGACTCCTAAAGATAAAGTTTAATAATTAGAATGGAAAGATATGTGCCTCAAAAAAAAAAAAATAAAAATAGATTTGCTTATCAAAAACTATTTTCTAAAAAATGTTTCTACAGGGTGGTTCATAAAAAACTGACGACCAAAAGCCCGAACTTTTCTGTTAGCAAACTCCAGAACCGTAAAGGGTCAGATGAGGTCTAACAGAACGGGTAGTTTTGAAGTCCCTTTACGGTTCTGGAGGGTGCTAACAAACAAGTTTGGACTGGACAGTTTTGCTCGTCACTTTTTTATGGACCACCCTGTACAATCCACCGACACGAGAATAGCGGATAACTCAAGTAATACGCGCGTCACAGCAAACCCAAATCTTCATACTTTACGTTAATACTACTAAAATACTGCGTTACAGCAACATATACCAATAGACTGCGGTCTTAAAGTTTAGTTTGGTTGCACCTTAGTCGGCTTCATGGCCCAGGCAGAGTAAGTGTCAAATTATCCATCTTTTGTTTTATATTTGTGGGCTCTTTAGCCAGTTATCTGTTAGCTGGAGAAGTAGGGATAGACCGAATCTACTTTTACCAAATCTGGATCGAATCCGGACAATTTCCAAGATTGGAGAATCGGATCCTAACCGAATCCATAAAAGCTTTTGATTGCTTCAGCCCTTTGCAGTTTATACAGACTAAATTTTCTCTGTAGCTGAGTAAAGTAGCAAAGTGAGTTAAGTTTAAGGACTTGAGTAAACATTTTCACAACGTATTCATTGGTTTTTCTCCCTATAACTTCTGAACAGTTTATGCTAGTTCATTGGAAAGCCGGTGATAAAAATGCGTCGAATGGTATATTGGAATGCCAAAAACTGCAAAATATGAGCGAAGTTATTGAAAAATGATCCAGATTAAAAATTGTGCCGAATCCAAATCAAATCTTGAACCCTAAAGATCCAGCTGATCCCAATTGGGAAGTACTGCTATCAAAACTTGCCTTGCATGTTAAACTTTTTTACATGAAGCTAAAAGTATTTTTTAAAAATGCAGACGTAAAGCCACGCAAAGTTTAAAAACATGAGGGATGAAGACTTTTTTTCCCAATACGACCACAAGGCATGAGGTTTTTTAATATTGAAAAGGGAAAATTGTGGCTCTTATCAGTCCCTTCAGATTTCGTCAGTACAAACATTTCCGATATGTCAAAAATGGAGTAGTTAAAAAGTTTGTTTGATATCTGTCGACACAAAGCATTTAATAGGACAAATGTAAATTCCCCGAAATAAAACATACATCAGTGTGAAGTCATCGATTAACGATTCAGTCAAAAACTACACAGTCGAGATTAAACTTTCCAATGACGTCACAGTCTTGCATTACTTGAGTTTCCACACTATTCGCTGAATATTGATGCAGATTATGCTGAATTAGTTGTAGGGCTTTTTAAAAAGACCTCTTGCGTGTGGTGTTTCCATCTAGCCATTGAGGGCAGTTACAGCCTTCCATGGAAAATAATGTACCCTTTATTTTTTACTCTAGTAATAATTAGAAATGGGTATATTTACAGAACTTTCAGATTAAACACAAAGGCAGTTTTTCAAATTTCCCTGTCTTTTCCCAGATTTTCAAAAAAATTCTTGGTTTCCCTGAGCTTTTGGCTATTTTTAATTTCTGTGAGATTTCCAGGTTTTGTCTGAATCCTGGATTACAATTCCCACTAAATAACTTTTTTTTTCAAGCTTTTGGTTGGTAAGCCATTCAGTCAGCACTAAATGTATACAGATAAAACGAAAAAATATTTATAATTCTAGCCTATTTTTTACAAATAGGTAGTTCAGAAATCAACTGGTGTGACATTTATAGAAAGGTATTTATGACATGTAATTGTATGAAATGAACCGATGCAATTTTGATCAAGTTAAGGCTATGAAATGTACGCTCTAGGCAATACAAGTGCTTCATGGGTTTTCCCCCGGTTTTTCTTTTTGGTGAAGTTTTATCCGCATTTTTAAGTTATAACAATTTGTTGCCAACAGTATCAGATTTGTAGGCAACACGAGTCTTCTCAAAACTTGGGGTATGAATAAAATGTGTACCGTATACGTCCGAATACAAGACGCCCCAAATATAAGAAGAGTAGCATGTTCCAAAGAAAAAAAATGGCTGCGATTATAAGACTGGTGACTTTAGCAAGGCTTTCGTAAGGTTTGGTATAATATTTATTAGTTTGTATACTAGCAAATTCCCCTGGTCCTGGGTTCAAAATCCAAAATTTTAATAATAGCTTCGCATTTGAACTGCTTCCTGATGCCTTTTTCAATACGTATTTAGTTTTTGCTAAATAATCCACAAACTATTTGAGCAACTGGCACGAGATTGGCACCATTGGATAGCTCTCGGAAAAACTATCGAAATGGTGTATTCAAACGTCAAAATCGGCCAAAATTTGACCGAGTTATGGATTTGAACGCGAGTATAAGACGATACTGCTATTTTAATGGTGTAAATAGGAAAAAAGTACTGTCTTATATTCGAAAATATACGGTATTTTGTTACAGTTATGTGTGAAGAAAGGCTTCTTCCAAATGTACACATGGAACATACTTTGCACTTCCTGGCCAAATACTGTTATGTTGATTTTATAATGTATCTTGGCATTTACGTTGACAACCAACTTTTGAGGCTAGTAGGCAGTCATTGTCTTCAGGAACCTCAAGATGGAAGGGATGTCGAAATTTCATTTATGCGACCATGAACATTCTAAAACCAGCAGAACCGGAATTGGATATGCATTCACCACCCTTACAATCGACAAAAAAAATTGCCGCTGCCACGACTAAATTCTTTCAATTGCTTAGACGGCAATATACATTACCTGTAAATTTTTACAGAATAAAAATGCTAAAATTTACAGGTAACGTATATTATCGTAGCAATAGAAATACATACTTGAACTACCTTTAAACAGACCAACTCGTGGCCTTGTATGGTTGCAGTGAGCCCGACTTCATGGTATGTGCACGTTACAATTTCTGCTTTGCTTTCTTAAGGGCTACTGTAATCGTATTACTAAACCTACCTTGGCAGAAACCACCCCACCCGACTCAAGGAATTTGGCCATAGCATCAAGCGTTCGTTCCCCTTTGTAATCAACAACCTGTTAAGATGCATAAAAAGAAAACAATCATGGAATGATGTGTACCTGTTCTGGTGCAGCACGACCATATTGTCCATCCGATTCCAGGAACTTTGTCATGCCTTCAAGGGTGCGCTCACCATTGTACTCTATTACCTAAGGTGCAACGAAGAAAAACAAACAAAGCAGACAAACACATTACGAGAAACAGCAAAATTGAACAGCCACAAAAGAGACGAGACAGTTTGGAACAAATGCATTAGCACGCGTATATTGCTTTACAAAGATTTTGAGACCGGAAAAATAACATCTCACCTATTGTACGGTATGCCAATACAAATCTCCGGCAAACAATTTTTGTTTTGTAGAATACCGAAAACATGTCTGACCAAAACCTGAATATGGAGATACGACTTAGGCCCGTCAACTGCTTTGCCTTGGATTCTTAAGATAAAGTAAAAAAGCTTTAAACTGAAATGGTACTGGTAGAAAAATGCCCCAATAAACTGAATATTTTACAACCATACCATTAAAGGTGAACCACATACTGATGCCTATAAATTCACACAGCAATGAAGAATTCATTTATACCAAATTAAATTTCCCGTAATTAACCTATGCTATCACCATTCAAAGTTGGCCCATCAGAGTTTCAGGATGGGAAGGCAGGATGAATCACACACCCTAATCGTAACAAATCTCAACTGAAGACAGTCTTATTTCGTATGAGCAGGCCAGAAAAGATTTAAGGTTGAAATCATTCCAAGACTACCACCAACAAAAACGTGCGAAACTATAGTTTAGAGTGTTGGAAGGAAAAAGAATTATGCGTCATTATTTTATAAAATATTACAAGCATATAGCATTGCAGTAAGCAAAGAACAAGTGCATGCCAGCACAGCACACATAATCACAACATAAAACGTGCAACATAACATGACCTGCCACCGACAGAAAATAAACAAGCACCAGAAAATCTTAAAAATTATGGTCTTAGTAGTT
>JAHWFP010047371.1:0-23742 GCA_023313725.1 Lithobius niger | reverse complement strand
TGCGTAGGCCTAAAGATGTTCCATGAAGCACACTAAAATCCATTAAAAACTGGTGCCCCCAATTAGCAATATAAATAGACAAATCGCTGTAAATAAGGAAAATTGGAAATTAGGCAATAGCGAAAATAATACACTAGAAATAACGTAGTTCAGTTAGCGGTTGGGTAGCCGGTTCGAATCCAGGTCATGCCACTCCAACGAAACTAAGTGCATAAAGGTGACTTATTGAACCAGTTATTTCTAGTGTATAATTTTCGCTATTGGTTAATTTCCAATTTTCCCGATTGGCAAGGCAGGCAAACAACAAGATTTCATTTCTGCTGCTTCCCCCACAAAATTTTACCTTTGTGAAATCTCGCAAAAAGGTAAATCATCTTTTTATTACAAGGGATTATCCATATTTCATGCTTATGTGAAAAGCAAGTTATTCCATTTCAAGTCGAATAAATGTTTTATGTTGTATACAACTTGCATAAATTCATTGAGTTTCTATTGCTTGGAATTTCATTAGTTTCCAAATGGGAACTGTGCCGGTAAAATTAGTCAGTCCCAGTTGGGGGTGGGGGTTGGAGGGCAACTGGCTACACCCCTGCTGACACATTTTCAAAAGTAAGTCTTAGAAGAATATTGAGGCTTGAAAGTTAGGTTTTAAACAAGTGGTATGGTTGGGGACAGGGAAAGGGCCTTTCAGATTGGTGGGGAAGGGATGCTGCAGCTCTATTGATCAAATAGTTTTCCATTTTATGTTTGTAACAGTCTTACCTCGTTCGTTTCCTTTTTGTATAATTTAAGTGTAGGGAAACTTTGTACTTTGGTGTGTTCCAATTCGTTAGCTGTGGCGTCCATTTTCGCAATAAGGATTGAAGAATCGTCCTTGAATTTATCTCCTAATTTGTCATAAATGGGTGCAAGCTGCTTGCAGTGACCGCACCATGGAGCATCTACGAGTTTAAGAAGCAGTACAAGATTTTAGTTAAAGACCAGCTCAACATTTTAGCTAATGGGTCAAAGACTTCCGACAGTGAAAACTACAAATTACAATGCATGATTAAGGGAACGTTAGTTACAAGATTTTCTACAACTTCAAAAAAATAGAGGAATTAAAAGCTTCCCACTATAGTTGAGCATCCTGCACAAAATGGCTTTTGCAACATTTACATAAGTTATAGGTTATAGTGAATGAGCCAAACTTTCTTACGATGGAAAAAAATTAGAAAATGAATGACTTTGCAACATTTACGTAATGACGTCCGACGTAAAGTTACAAAACAGATTTGCAGGAAAGCCAAGCAGTAGAAATGTACCTTTAAACAAGTTTTAAGTGTCCTGGGACCATCCCAAAAATCAGATTTTAATGGATTTTGGGTATTTTTAAAAATTAGGTTATCATACCAGATGTTCGCGTAATTCAACGTGTGAATTTCACGTTAAGATTTGCACAAATTATCGAGAACTACTACCCATTACAACTCTGCACTTGTAAACCACACGACGCATGCCGCCGTCTTCGTAACGAGTAGCTGTAGTAAGTGACATCAAGCGATACTAGTCGTCAGTTCCGCTAGAGCACACATGCGTGCGCATCATATGTGAATAGCACAAATTGAGGGCCAAGATGGCAGGTTGCCATAGACGGAAATGTTACAACCGCTCGCAATTTTTTAAGGGGGGGGGGGGGGGAAATAGCTGTAAAACTTTCATACAGTAATAAAAATGTTTAATGACAGCATTAGAATTTTTTTCGAAAGTGCTTCTCTAAGATAAAACAATGGTTTCATGTAGGCATTGTCGGTTATTGTTTTTCAGATTTATAAAGTAGTTACGACTTTTGATTTAACTGAATTATGTAGGATTTTGGAAAAGGGATGATCAACAAAGAAAATTTAGGAATATATTAGAAAAGCAATCCTTTAATGCTGGATTGAATCCAGTTCACACGTTAATGAACGCATACACGCCAACTTTTCCATTATAAATGAATACACTGTCCTGACAAAAACAGGGTCACAAAATAGACTATGCTTTGTCTCACTGCCGAATTTGTGATACTTAACCCTTGTAAGTGCTACATTAATTTATATTTCCACAAAAGAAGGGGTAACCAGGACAGGACTCGAACTAGCAACTTGAAGCAAACACCTCTACCAACTCTGCCACGGCAGTCTCTAAGAGTCGGCTTGTTAAGAGAACCTTGTATTATTGTCATTTTTCCATTGTTCCCCATCGCGCATAGTTTTAGTTTGGACTCTTGTTTTTAATACTTAAACCTGTGCTTGTGTTCGGCTTGAGTTTGCTCAAGCATAGCACTTAAAAGGTTACATGGAACTAGGCTGGCCTGCAGCGGCAGACTTCAGCTAATGTATGCAGAAGTGCTGAGTGATCAATCGTAAAGACAAATTACAAGAATTATTGGATTTGGCCATTAACACTTGTCGTATAGTCTTATGCTCGACACAATTAGCAGTGTCTTTACACATTACTTTGAAGCCTTAATTATAAACGAACTTAACACGCACGATTTTCCAAAAGTTCAAGGACACACTGGAGATGTTCAACTCGGTTAACTGTCTTTACCAGGACGAAAAATCACGAAAACTTTTTCCTTGAACCTTGAAAATGGTGTGCGTTGATTAATGTTGACAAATTTTTAAAGTAAACGTCACATGTTTTGAGAAGCCTTAATTAGGCCTACTCACCGGATGCAAAAACATTTTGACTGCATTTAAAGATGCCCACGCGCCTAAAACCGGACATTAATTCTGAATGCCCCAATTTATAAAAGCATAGGCAGAGGTAAACTTACAAAATTCAACCAGAACGTGTTTCGTCTTGTCAAAGGCAACATCGTCAAAGTTCTTGCTGACCAATACTTTAACAGACTCCTTATCCCAATCCTCCGGAATGTCTTGAGATAAGAGATGGGGCTGAAAAAATAAATAAATCCCTTACAACCAAGTCCGTTACTATAGCTTTTAACTTTTAACTCTGTATAAGACGGAAGAAAGTTCTATTGTAGCCTCGACATAAGGGACATGCAATACGCCATCCTACCTTCAGTTTGTTGTCGACAAATTCTGTCAGATAATTTGTGAGATAGTCAACTGAGAAATCGATTTTGTCTGGCTTGTACTTGGTCATATCTTCGTCCAAACGGATCAGGCGCAATGTCGGCAATTCGGCGGTTTTGATGCCAAAAAATTCAAGAATGCGCTGGTTGTCCTCATCGTCAGTATTGATGGTAACGAACAATACCTGAAAACATTTATACGTTGATAATTAAAACCAAGGTTTTTTTTTTTTTTTTTTTTACGGAATAAAGGAAGATATGGTGGTCATTTGGCTTGGCTTACTTTAACTAAGAAAAAACTGCACTCACTCCTGAAAGGCCAGTCAAATTTTAAAGATTACTCTAATCACTTCAAATCAAAGTTTAAACTTTAACTCATTTAATGCATTTCACTTCAGGCTGGTGGAATGCGTTAATTTTAGGGTTTGGACAGGAGCAAATTTTTTAACGAAACACAGCTTAACAAATATAATTATGTTAGCATAAACTTACTTTGCCCTTGAATTCCTTGGCGACTTCCTTAAATGACTCCTGCTTCTCAGCAAGTCCCTCTGTCTCCTTTCCTGCAAACATCAAGGCGTGACGCTTGATGTCGCCACCGAAGATCTTCTGAGCAGTCTAAATAACAAGGATGTGAATTAATAATCTTGCTAGTGCAACGGCAACACAGTAAATCTTTCTCTGTACAAAACAATGGTATACGTCTGGCAAGCCATGCCACGACTGCATGTTGTAGCACACGCACTCACTGTATTCCATTTTGTTAATTATTTTTTTAACAGAAATAACTAATAACCCAGTCAAACTTAACACCCAACAGACACCTTACAAATTTTCAGGCAAGATAAACCTTCCAATTCAACTGCTTCATGAAAAGCAAACTAGATTGCATGTCACGACAGGGCTCCCAAACAATCCTTGTACTATGCCTCCAGGCGATGAAAGCTCCATACGGAATGTCATTTGCTGCTCAACCACCTTGCATTTTGAAAATTTGACTCTGCGGGACATAACGGACCTGAACACATTTAGGGGTCATGCCCCAGGAATGAACCAACTGAGTTAGTGATACTGACGGAGTTGCAAAATTGACTAAAATTTTGTTAGAGGAAAAATGCCGCATGAAACTTAATGCCACTACCAAAAAAGCATAGACATGGTAGTTTTCAGCTTAAGTTGCAAGGCTCAAGAACCATTTATTTAAAGCCACAGTTAAAAAGCTTAAGAACTTGGGGTTCGGCCACCAAAAAACTTAAAAAACCTTTAAAATACAACTGACAAAACACCTATTTAACGAAATGAAGTGAAAGTTTCTTCACAGGGTGTACATATATTAAGCAGAACTAAAACGTGATGAACTAAGCAAATCTTGCTGAAAACTGAAGGTTGCCATTTTTTTTTTTGGAGGGGAAGCTACACCGAGAAGCACAGGGTGTATGCGGATTCAAAAGTTTTTAAAAACTATCTTACAAATAGGAAGGTTTCACCGCATTTGGGAGGAGAAATGCAAAAGAGGTGGGGATTAAGTGACAGCAACCGGATGCAATAGTGTTTTCGATGGCTGGGCAAGTGGACTGGTGGTCACTAAACGGGATCAGTTCTCACGCAATCATTCGACCCAAAATCCTCTGAACACCAGTGGTAGCCTCCACATTAGTGCTACTATACAAGGTTTTTTTGACTTTGGAAGCGAAAATTGTAAAGCTGCTCATGAACCGCCATCATAGCCTATTGACTTCACCGCACAGCACAGGACAGACAGAACTTCATCAGGCATTGACACAGCGCAAAACTCTTTTGCACACCATGCGAGCGGCGCTATTCACAGCGAGCTCGCTCGGCCAAGCAACTTTTTGGGAACGGTACCACAAATGCAAGGAGGATTATCTCGTACATGGGCGTTTACATTGGGTAAAACATGTCTAATAAAGGCAACATCAACCTACGTATTATAACAATTTCCTTGTGCTAAATTAAAATAATACTGCTCACAAACCAGTTTGTGGCACTGGAAGAATAGAGCATACCATCTTTAAGGAAACATATCACGTACCTTGGTGATCAATAGTCATGAGATTTAAATATAAAACTAATTCGGGCATTAACACCACTCATTACTAAAGATTACTAATAGTACTACAAGTTCCTTAAACTTAAACCTATTAAAAACCAATACGAAAATAGTATTCAAACACCAACCGTTGCCTACGGCTTATATACAGAAATTATCAACTTACATCATGACTAAATTCAGTCACCAGGCGGAGACTGTTGCCAGTAATGAAGTTAAACATGTCCTTTTCCTCATATTCAGCCTGGAACAAGTCGTTGCGTCCCTCATCGAACTGAAAGACAATTGGAATCATAAGCATGGAAAAAAACTCAACTTTCTTTCAAATTGTATTCTCGGTTAATAACAGACTAGTGACCAATACTTGACTATTGCAAACGTGCTATATTTTGAAACCAAGTTATTTGTATAACCTAATTTAGTCGCTATAAAAAAAAATTTCACCATTAAAAATAAGCGGATCTAAAACCAGCCTTCACAGTCGAGAAGAAAAAGACTGGACTTTCAAAAAACAAAACTAAATTAATATGAACTCCTAAGCTTGAATTTTCTTAAAAGGTTTATGCATTTTAGATTAGCTGTCAAATTGACCCAATTAAGTATACTGTCCTACCTTCTTGAAGAGAACCAATCCCTCCTCTTTCACACCATACTTCTCGTGGACCGAGTCTTCAGATGTGATGCCAAATACAACATCGTCCATACCAGCTGCCAGCTTCAGGTAAATTTCAGCCACATCAGACTTTGGATTCTTGAAGAAACCCACGACGACGACATCTGTGGACTCCTTAAAAGCTTCTACCTCATCCACAGAATACAATGTCTTGGCTGGAGGACCCGTTTTCTTCTTCAGCCAGTTTACAATCTCATCAGCTGTTCTACCACCTGTTACCAATTGACGATTCAGTATAAAATTTAAAAATATTGCGTTTGTGTAGTTTATACCTGGAGGGCTTTGTTAAAAAAAAACCATACATTTTTAGTCAAAAAAAAAATTAACTAAACTTAATTTTTAAGGCTGTAACTCTTTAACTCTTTTAACTAACCTAACCTAACCTAACCCAACCTAACCTAACCAAACATGGCCAAAAACGCAAAATACCAAACCGAACATATTTTCACTTCTATCGAAGTATTTTGATGTTTGAATACACCATTCTGAAGGTTTTTTCGCCAGCTTTCTGTTGGTCCAAACCACAAGTTCCTAGCTCTAATGGTTCAGTAGTTATAAGGGGAAATGTAAAAGTAGCGGAGATTTTTTTATGTTTAAACAGAGTTTCAACCAGGGCCGTAACAAAGTAGTTTGGCGCCCGGGGGCAAAGCACAGAAATGGCGCCCCTTCCCATACACCGCGAAAGTACAAAGGCGCCCCTTCCCGTACAGCGCAAAAGTAGAAATGCTAGCTATTGTGTATCATCATCGTAGCACAGAAATGGCGCCCCTTCCCATACACCGCGAAAGTACAGAAATGGTGCCCTTTCCCATACACTGCGATAGTAGAAATGCTAACTATTATATATCATCATGGTAGAAGGATGTCCAACAGCAACAAATTACCTCGAGGCCATTGTTTGTCACTATAAGAAGATAATTCGAATATTCGTTCAAAATTCAAAAACTAACGTTTTTTATTTACTGTGTAGGTCCGTCTCGCTAACTTTTTTAATTGTTTGGCGCCCCCAAACTCAAACCTGGGGGGGCAGTTGCCCCCCCTGCCCCCCCGTACTTTACGGCCCTGGTTTCAACATCTATGGACTTACAAGTCCATGTGAAAATACGTACATTTGCTAAGAAACTTGGGCTTTGATGAATCTTTGTGAACAGAGTTCTTTTACATTTTAGTCTAAGATAGATTGGTTTGATACAGTTTTGTTCGGTTCGGAAGCGTTCGGCTTATTTAAGGTTTGTTCCGTTCGGCTGAAAAATTCTTGTTCGGTACAGCCTTATTTTATATGGGGTTACCTTCTTACTTTTGGGCCAACACAGTACTTCAAGTCTCCTAAGTGCATACATACAGGAGGGCCCATAAACTTTTGAAATATCCAAATTTCATGCTGGGCTTTCGTATCACGGCTCTTGCAGTGGCTGGAGTGCTCCTATCGGTTCCGAGGGCGAGAACCGATTTTAGCACCGTACCGTACCTATATCAGGTCTCCGAGGAGAACAGCCTCTAGTCTGTAGAATAATGTAGGTAAAGTAGGCAAGCCAGATCTGTAATTTCAAGTGTGTTTAAACAAAAACTTTTTTCATTAATCCCAATTTTCAGGATCTAAAACCCGATTGTTTTACGTAATTCCAACCGCATTTTCCTGAATTTATGCTGACTAGCGATCTGCAGGAGCTCCTCCGATGACTCGGCAGCAGCTTCCGCGAATCATTCTCGCAATTGCACAAAAAAAGTGCCTGGCTGCTTGCTCGTTTTGGAACAGATATGACCCGAAGACGGAAGATATTTCCTTTGCATGGTATTAAGTGCAGCAATCATTGTAAAAATTCTACAATGAAGGAAATACTTTTTATCTCAAACCTTCAGAAACAAGACTTTCATATTTTGGATCAAGAACATTGGTCACCATTTTCATAACGAAAAAAAATTTTGGACGTGAATCTCAAGTTGTGGTTTATGGGTCATCCTGTACACTGGAAAACTTGAACGTTTGGTTACAATTTTACATTACTTACCCGTGTAAGACGTTGGCTTGCCATTACGGAAAAACTGGAGTGTAGGATAGCCTCTGACTTGATTCTTTTCTGCTAGTTCCGTCTCCTCCGTGGCGTCTACTTTGCCCAACTTGATTTCTGACTTTTCTTCAGCTAGTTTTTGGGCAGCTTTCGCATATTCGGGAGCCAAGGCTTTGCAATGTCCACACCAAGGAGCATCTACAAGTAAATTTATACAAAACCATCAAGACAACACTAGTGACTTTTCTAATAAAATGTTTATTAGTTGGCAGGCACAAACCTACAAATTTGGAATTACGAACGTTAAAACATAATAGCGTGATGCAACACAGTTACAGACAGCAAAAAAAAAGAAAAAAACCATGTTCCTACAGGGGCAGCAAGAAAGGATCGTTCGGTTTTTCATACCACAAAGTTCAGATGCTGTAGCAACCTTCAAAATTGCTCACGAGAACCTGTAGATCCCAATGCATAAAACTGTACAGCTGGTAAACCATGGTGGTGTTCAAACGCTCTTGATGAAATTCCCGATTTTTCCAGACCAATACTGAAACTTTTCCGCGATTGTTTTTTTTGGTCGAAGGAAGGTGCAGTACAGAACTAAGAAAATGTTTCACTCAAATCGCAATATTACATCGCATTGCTTGGCTAAATCAAAAACGCACTGCCTAATTGGTATTGGTAAATAGTAGGAAAAAGGCCATAATCGGAACAAAACTAGAAACGCACTTAGGCCCACATCAACCCTTCCGAATGCCAATCTAGTACCAGTCGCCACTTGGCCAGTAGACCTTACAAAGCACTCGCCATTTCAAAATTTCTACTCGCCACATACCAAATGTCTTGTATGATGAAAGGTTTCTCTAATGTATGCATTAAAAAAATTGTGTAATTTTCTGAAACTCCAGTATTAATGCAGAAAATTCAGTTATATAGCCTTTATAAATGTGAGCATAACGCCGCAAACCGTTCGTCCACGGTTCCAGAGATAACCCTTTTTTTAGTGGCATGCTCTGCACCTAGTCGCCATTTTGGCAAGTAAGACTAAATTCCAAGTCGCCAACTGTTGATTTCCACTCGCAAAATGGCGAGTGGCGACCGACATTGGGAAGGGTTGGCCCACATTATAACTTAGGCCTAAGGAGTTTTCACTTTATAAGAAATGAAACGTACAGGACATGAAGTTTGAGTTGAAATAAAGTGAAAGTTTTAGAAGTAAAAAATTGTCCGAATCAGCTATACTTTATGTGAAAGAGACTTTACAGAAACTGTTCAAATTCCGACTTTCAGTATATGTTTATCCAATTCACCAATTCCCCCCCCCCCCGAATTTTCCAGACTTGATAAATTCCCTGAATTTTCCCGGTTTTCCAAGTAAAAAGCCACCCTGTAAAACAACCCTATATCCCCGATAGTACAATAGCTAACTTGTTTTCCTTACTTCATAATTCTGACGCCCTTCGTTTTATAGGCTACTAACAAAAGCTAGTTTAGTTTTATAGCCAACAATATGCTGCCAACATTCTGAACCTTGTGCTGTAGCCTAATAGCATTCTCAATGTTGCCGAAATAGTACAGGAATCAGCAGGGCTGCTGCTTTTCTTTCGATGGTTCAATGTGCATGCCTGTCAGCTAGTGATTCACAAAACGTTTTGCAGCAAAGTCATTTTAAGAGCTGTCACTCACAAAATGTGTCGACTTAGTGAAACAATTTTACAAGGGCAAGCAGCCGCCGGTATAATCATGGTCTGGCCCAAGAAAATACAGTACTTCAATTATTAACAGAGCACACGAACCTTCTTGAATGTCACTAGCAGTAGTCGCAGCTTAGCCAGTAAAGAAAGCACTCGCCATTTCACGATTTCTACTTGCCATGCCAAATATGTCTCGCATGATGCCATGCAATTTAAGCACTAACAAGATTGTGCAATTTTCTACAACTCGGCATTAATGCAGAAAAAAAGCTGTTATACAATCCTTCTAAATCTGTATGCCTACATATTTCTGCAAATTGTTAGTCTCTAACTTGTATGGTTCCCGAGATTTCTCTTGAGTGGCATTCCCTGTAGCTAGCCGCTGTTTTGGCGAGTGAGGCTCAACTCGAATTCATCAACTGTAGAATTCCAGCCACAAATGGACAGTGTCGAACGATGGTGAGTGTTGGGGCACATTTAAGGTCACATTTTGTGACAATATCTAGCCTAGCAACTTGACAGGGATATCCTTGTGACGGATATCCCTGGGTTTGTTAGTAAATCATCAGTACGCCCCGTAATGGCATCGTTAAAATCCCATGAACAACCACACTTCCACTTCCTGTTGGGAGTGTTACTATTTGCAATTGATTGCAGAAAGGATGACTAAAAATAACAGGATCTACCCTTTGTAACCCACAACAAATGTACCACAGGTCCAAAATGTCTACCCAATAAAGGAATCTGAGGCAAACACCAAACATTTGAACATTAGTTAAAGAAAAGCAAAATAAACCTTCCCACATCTGAAGGAACATACACTTTATGTACCAAGTATTCCCAAGAACTGTACCAAGAATTCGAGTCGGCCACATCTAAAATCCACGACACATTTCAGTCCTGATGTGACGAAAATCAAGTATAAGTGTGGGTGAGGTGCAGTGTAGAAGATCCAAATACTGGGGATTTCACAGGTTTAGTAATTCAAAATAAAAAAATGCTAACCTCCAATGAGGTCTTTTGCCTGTTAAACCGTTGTCCATAGTGCAGACTTGATTGTGTCAGCATACAGGTGTGCTGTACAGGGGTACACAAAATTCTTACTGGCCTAAAATTACCCACAAAATTTTCGTACAGATTTGTCAAATTTCCTCAGCTTTTCACCATGTATGCAAGCCATTTTTTAGTAAATTTCCGCAGTACTCAAATTTCCCGTGAAGCTCGTTCTAGCGTATTTTGCACACCTGGCGCTCTACACAAAAATAAGCAGAAATGGCGGTGGCCAGGCTTTTCGCACTTCGGGGAAGTGCGGGTCGAGGGTTGGTTTTGTGATGTCGGCATCGTTCGGTTTTGTGACGTCAATCACTCAAGACTATTTTATTAAAACGACATTCTATCATAATATTAATTTGCATTACAGTAATTATTTATGGACCGTTTTCAGAAATTTCTTTCGTCTATGGATGGGCACAACGAGTCATTCTGACAAATTATCACGTCGGGTGGGGGGGGGGGGGGGGGAGGGGTCGTAGGCCCAAGTGCCTTGTATGTATGGTGGGCGGGAAATGAACAAATCTGTACGCTTCGTTTTGTGGGAGTTTGCGGAGAGGGGAGGGTGGAAGAAATACATCGTAGAAAGGTACATGTCGTAGCAGGTCGGAGGAATAGTATAAAAGATGCAGCGGAAAGAGAAAAGGCATTGGTCCGCGTTTGAGGAAGTTGCGGGCAACGTTGTAGTAGGCTACTACGTTAATATTGTAATTAGTGAAGACAAAAAAAAAAGAGCTAAGTAATTTTTGACTTAGAATGTAGGGAGGGGGAAAGTTGGCATGAAACTAAATTCCAGAAGTGGATATTGCGTCACGTTTTCAAACCCAAAACAGCAGACTAACAAAAATTTCTTCAAAATGAGTTTTAGTCATTCAAGATTCAGTTTATGGCCTCGAAAAAAACATTTGAACGAAGAGGGGGGGGGGGGGATAGAGAGACATGAGACTGGGAAGTAAGTCTGCGTTTTATCCTTATATAACGCTGAATTGCGTACAAAACTGGCGTGCATGGAGTGGAGGGGGGAAATTCGTTTGTCTTTTCTTAAACTTGATTGTCATAAATAACTAGCGCAGGGCTCGAAATGAGCGGTATCGCATCGCAATTTGCACCACAAATTTAAACTTTAGCGATGCAAACTTAAATAATGTATCGCAGTTTAGCGACGCAACTGTATTTCAGACACGGGTCAGAATAGTCTTAACGCGCGTTGAATGCTATAGTCTTGACCAAGCATCCTGTAGCAAAGTAAAAGTGAAACTAAAATGGCTATTGTTTCAAATACAGTAAACTTTATATTCTTTTTTACTATTAAAATAAATTATTCTTTAAAAGTTGCTAATCATTTTTTCGAGACTGCTACGCAAATTTTTATTTTGTTTCGCATTTCAGCTATGCAAATTTTTTAAGACAATTCGAGCCCTGTAGCGGAGTCGCTCCCTCATTCCGTGTCGTCTCGCTCCCCTTCCCCTCCCCCCCCATTTAATTTGCCGTTCAGTCGGTAGATGGCATCCTATGTTCGCGCTGCTGACCGTTGCCTTCCGGCCGCAGCTACTATCTCAGCGGGGGCTTGGCTGTAATTATATAGATTTTTATATCTAGGCCCATATAAAATTGTAGCAGCAAGGCTTAAACAAAAGCTGGCCAAATGAAATTGTGGCCTTACATTTGTGGTTATTTTATCGTTTGTGAATACACCTAACTATAGCAAATAAATTTAAAGTAATCTACCTATGTACCGTCCCCCCAACCTAGGTATAAAAGCCTGATGAAAGAACGAAGGGGACGGGAAGCTGTAAAGCAAACTTTTAGGATTTTTTTCGTAACAAAAATAATAGCGTCAGATGAGAACTCCTTAGCTGGTAGCTTCTTACATGGTCGCTCATTTGCCGTAATGTATCAAAAGATTTTTTTTTTAAAATATAATGTGCAAAAACTTTTGCACAAGCATTCAGAATATTAGTGTGTCCTGCTGGTATGCCGGCCTTTCAAGTGCATACGTCATAGCAGATTTCTATACCAAATAACACGTCGACTTGCAGATGCAGTTTGTGCATTCTTGTTTTAATAGGCTATCATGTGACAATTCTACAAAGGAAGTGAGGTGTGGCTTTATTCCGCAAAGCCTAAAAAAGGTTTGGATGCTGCAATCGCTGAAATAAACATTTATAATGCTCCCCGAAATGAGGGTATTTTTCTTTTGTCAAGAGTAAATAGCCTAGTTTCTTTTTTATTTCAGACCGATCAATTTTGACATTCAGCTCTCGTTTGTGCCGTAGCACAGTTCTCGCTGCCCTAACAGAGGGTTAATACAAAAATAACTGAATGCTGGTAGAGTTAGCCCTTGTCTTAACCCTTTATCACAGAATAAATGGGGGAAAAAAGTTAGGGTGAGGAGAGGGTACGCAAGACTGGTAAGTAACAGCAGCCAAAAGTTTTAGGCCGAATGAGCCTCAGCAATTCACCTAGCTGTCTAAAATTAAAACTTATCCCACTTTTTTTACAGTAGCATACTTTGATCTGTAAGTGGCAACTCGCTAAACTGAGCTACTGACACACGCAACTTAAGCATTCCTTTCGTAAATGTTGCCCCAGTAGGAAACATGGTTGGGTTTCGATGTAGAAAACCAGTTTGAGACATTTAAACGAAAACAAAGCGTGATTGTTGGGCTGGTGCTGGCTTGTTGGAGGCAACAATTGTTGCGCACCAAGTGGCAGGAGTTTCAAACTTTTAAGGGGTTTAAAAAATCGGGTAGAAAAGCAAATCGAAAAAGATTTTAGCACATACTAGAGGTTAGTATTTTACAGATAGTAAGAAACCATGCAAAAACATTCAAAAAGGGTTGAAAACTAAAATCCAGATTGAACTGACCTAATTTAACCAATAGCCTATGGTACATAACAGAACTCTTAATTAACAAAGTAAAACCTGTTTAAATTTTAATTATAATAATGGCTTCTTAAGCAGTATGAAAATTAGCTAAGCTACGTTGCCTTATTAACTCCCAGTCCATTAGGTAATAGGTATAGCATGGAGTTGCCATAGCTTAGTGCTCTGGAACGAATGCGGATTATGACAATGGATATTGTGGTTGACTGTGCTAACCGTCACATACTTATTCAACTTGATCAATTATGTACTGGGCAGATGCACAGACTGCTACGCTACATACATCTTTGTGTATTTAACCGTTTACACGGCCAGTCTTCGAGCCCCGACCGTTTGACCTGCTGTGGGACTTAGCCATTTTTTCAGACCTAATTATCAGACGAAGCACGGCTTTACAAAATTTGTAACTATAGTTTCCGGTAAACAGGTTACAATCTTAACTTAATATTTTTTGGTTTTTCTTAAATCAAGTAGTATTTTAACAGTTTATGACACATCAAAAAGGGGGTTTTGACAAGACTTAAAACCAACCCTCTCGAATGTCAATCCAGTAGCAGTCGCCACTTGGCCAGTAGACCATAAAAAGCACTCGCCATTTCACAATTTCTACTCGCCACACCACATTCATCTCGCACGATGCATGGTTTTTCTAAGTTATGCATTTACGAAATTGTTAAATTGTCTTAACCCCAGTATTAACACAGAAAAAGCAGTTAAGGAGCCCTTGTAATTCTGAGCATAACGCCGCAAACCGTTCTTCTCTAACTTTTACGGTTCCCGACATATCGCTCTTTGAATGTCATTCTCTATCACTAGTCTCCATTTTGGCGAGTGATGCTAAATTCCAAGTCACCAACTGCTGATTTCCATTCGCCAAATGGCGAGTGGCGACCGACATTGGAGAGGGTTGCTTAAAACCAGGTACAAACTGGATAAAACCTGTCGCCTGTCAATATCATGTCAACCCTGAACCTGTGAAGACACCCAGGTTGGCGATTTAAATGGCGAATATATCACTAATGATCTATCATTACCGAAATCAATCTTTAAAAGCTGTTTTATGCATAAGCAACCTAGCCTAATTTACAGTTTACAAGAATAAATTTTCAAGAGAAAGTTCACGAGACAGTTCAAATGTTGCCCACAGCGTACGTAGTTATTACAATGCTTTTACTTTCTCGCTTCTGCCTACTTTTAAAACCACTGCAAAATGAGATATTAGCCTACCTGTTCATTACAGATTGTGAACTTTGCTTTACTACCTTGGCTAGACTACTTTCAAGCAGATTAATGGTCTTCATGAATTGGTACCATTCCTACAAAGCCTTTAACGACTTAGCAAAGAAAATTATTACCCAAATTAACATCACAATGTAGGCCTACAGTTCAACCAATAATTGCCATTTCCAGCGTGTCTATACACAATCGAGTTGTGCAAAGCCTTCCTTTGACCGTTTATCTTCATTCAGCATCAACCCTCAATTTCACCACAGAACGCCAAAAAGAAAAAGGCCTAGCCTACCGCAAACTTTGGAACGTTTTTGTTAAGTTTCTAAAATTTGAAAATTAGGAATCACTTTTCTCGAACCTGAAAATTAGATTTTGAATTCAGAAAGGTCCCCATTTTTAATTTTTTTCTAAAAGACTAGGGAAAAAGTTTGGACTGCCTAAAAACCGTTTTGAGTAGCCTAGCCTAATCCCAATTTTGTCGACCACCCTGTACAAGCTATGTGGTCTCCCAAGACAAAATGAAGGGAGACTGAATCTCGTGCGCGATATTTGAAAAAAAAAGGACCTTCTACAGCTGCATACATATGCTAGGGAAGGTGCACCACGTACGTAACCTGACTTGAAACCTTAGTGGGCTTACCAGCCTTACCTTTTATGTTGCTCCGACATTTATACACCGTACAAAACTTTTACTCATCCTTGCTATATTATCGCCTTGTGAATCATCTATAAAATTAGTAATAAAAGTTCTGAAGATCACTTTCCTAGCTGAGCAACAAAAGATGTTACTACAGGATTTCTGCGCGGTGCTTTCACCAATATATTTGAGCCAGGAATTTTGTCAATAATTTCTATAAAGTAAGAACAAAACTGGTTATCGTGTCCCAAACGGAACATCCAAATTCAGTTGAGCAAGAACCATTTACGTACAACTTCGGCATGCGCCCAGGGTACGATGCCCCATGGACAGCATAAAAAATACCGTGCTCCTTCAGTGGTTTACCACTGGAAGCCAAACCAGCAACTGCTAGTTTGCCAACTTGAGCAGTCCTAACCATGAAGATCTTCCCAAGGATATCACCTCATGGCAGTGAATACACCAGTAAACGATATATCTGGCTTTTATTCACTTCTTGGCAAAGCAGCATTGAAAAAGGGTACTAAGCAATTAATTTAACGATGCATAAATTGATTGCATAGTACAATCAAGGGTTTGACTGCAAGGTTGGAGATGCAGCATGGATGCATCCATCAAATGAGCAAAACACTTGCTTGTGTACCTCAATTTAAATCTAGGTACAGCTTGTGCTTCACGTGTGGGTTATTGAGTCTGGCTAACTACTCCTAGCCACTATTCCTTTTTTTAACTCCTTCTGACAGTCCCGAAATCAAGTTTCCTGAGCACAATGCATGCAATATTTTCCCTCATACTTGAAAACTTCAGGAGTACATTGTAGCCTACCTCAGTCGTCCTCTGAAGTTTACTGATAATTCATTTTCGTCTCATTTGGACGTCTTTCCCCAATTGACACATGCTTCGCCCATGAGGAGACGGGTTAATTGTGCGTAAAGGTGCTGTCGCACACCAAGCATTTAAACGGCTCTCGGCTACATGCGCGCGTTCATACTGCACTAAGCATGCATCTGTTATAAAACTGTTGGCACACTGAATATATTTTAATGGGTTTTTTCCCTGTATGTGTGCAGCCAAATGAGGTAAATATAAGAAAATTTATTACATTAGCTTACATCAGATTTCGACGGTTTTCCATACGAACAACAATAAGCAACTTTTTTCCCTGTATGAACAAACAAGTCAAAAAGCACCAGATTTCACTTATTATTGAATGAACCGTAACTTAAATATTAAAGAATTAATTTTTGTTTGGGTGTTGGTAGGGATGCACCGAATATTCGGTAATTATTCGGTATTCGGCCAAAAATTCAAGTATTTGGTATTCGGCCGAATACTGATTTTGGCCGAATAGTGCTATTCGGATTTTGGCCGAATAGCGTTAGGATTTGTTGGTATTCGGCTGAATATTTTTTAGTATAAATTCATGTAATTGTGTGAATGTAAGAACGTTTAGCTACGCATTTAGTTTTTGGTTTGTGAGGAAATGTCTTCTGACATTTCTAAAAGATGGAAAAAATGATCAAATATTTTTAAATTACAGGTATTTGGTCAAGTATTCGGCACAGAACCGAATAATTCGGTATTTGGTATTCAGCAGTTTAACTATTCGGTTATATTTTCGGCAGTTTAACTATTTGGTTGTATATTCGGTATTCGGCAGTTTAACTATTCGGTTGTATATTCGGTATTCGGCAAATTTTGTATTCGGTGCATCCCTAGGTGTTGGTTGTCGTTAAGTTACAAAATGCAGATCAACTTGCCAAGTTTTCGTCAAAGCTTAACAATAGTTGCATCTTCTTTGGCAGTTTTCCCTTCCATTAAAACCAAATGAAGATCGAACGACAACTGGAGTATGAAGCTGCATTAGTGAAGTGAGGACAAGCTTCTATCTCGGTTGTTCATGGCGTTGCAGCTTCTTTGTTACACATTATGTTAGGAAACTTGACTGTATGACGCCACGTTTCCTTCCACTGCGAGAGCAACAAACGTGTAAATACCTAGTAAAAACGCGTAAATACCTAGTAATTTTTTATAGTCACAAGTGCGATAGCCATATGTTTTTGCACTCGTAGTCAGGGTTCGACGTAAGCAGTATCGCATCGTACTTTGCGATGCAGTATTGTTGTTTTGCTAATTAATTTTTATTTTGTGTCGCAAAGCTGCGACGCAAAATGTTTATTAAAGCTACATCCTTGCACTCTGCATGAGAACAGCATTCGTAGCAGCTGTTTTTACCAATAATTGGAAACAGCAAGTGATTAACTTACTTGGTTTGCATTTCGTTTAAGCACGGAAAAAAGCAGCCAAAGTTAGTCGATTTAATAGCAGCATGGAGTGGGTACAGCCCACAAAGTAGGAACGACCACAAGGAGAGGGTGGGAGAAAATAGGTTTTGGAAGAGGGCTCATCCCGGTACCACTAGTCCAACGTATGGCACAATGACAACCCCAACGAAATGCAAAACTGCCACAAATATCTTGAAGCTGTAGGAATGTTAATGTTGCTGCCCAAAAAAATTTAGGGATCGACCGATACAGATTTTTCCCCCCCAAACGCCGATCCGATACAGATCCACTGATACCGGTTTTTAAAAAAAGCAGAAAGTCAAACTTATATTTCATCATTATTAAACTGGTTTGCAAGAAAAGTAAATTTTTAATTTTTTTTATCAGTGGTGTCAGATCCGCAGGTGTAGGCCTACCTTCGATTGTAAAAAAAATACCCAACACACACTGCAGATAGGCCTAATCCCAAGAAGCCATCCTGAATCTGGCAATGCATGTGCGTTGAATTCACTAAGCTGCTGTGCATGCTATACAGGAAAGGTTTCTCAAGTTAGGCGGAGTAGCCAGCGCGCACGGAAGTTGGTCGTATCGGCTAAAATATCGGTAAATAAACACCGATACAGATCCGATACCATCTGTAAATACCGATATTAATATCGGTCTATCCCTAAAAATATTATGTACTGTAATTAAAAATAACATTAGACAGAATTTAAAAAAATACTCCATGAACGCAACAAGAGGTTTGGAAGGTTCCGTCTGTTGAGAAAATAAAAATTAAAAACATGTGTCAGGCCCAAGCGTATGTTTTTAAGCAGTAAATAAAACAAAAACTGCTAATCAAAATTCAGAATCTGCTATAAAAGTTTCATTTTGCATCGCAATTTTGCTAATCAATTTTGTGGGGTTTAGTCGAGCCCTGCTCGTAGTGCAAGGGAACGTGGCGTTCTACAGACAGTTCCCTGCAAATATAACGTGGAACAAACTATAGATGATGCTACTGTCCGTGGCTCAGAAATGAGTACACACTCTCGATTTAACCTAACCAATCTTAGATGGATATTGCCCTCGATTTAACCTAACAGATTTAGCGATCTCGTATACATGAGGATATTACCCTCGACTTAACCTAACCAATTTAGCGATCTTATCTTACACATATGATGGATGTTACCTCAATTGATCAGTTTTACCTCCACCATTTTTTGCGGCAAAAGCTTAGGCTTGGAACTTATGGGATGTTGGGACCACGTTCACTTGTAGCTGGCCTTCCTTCGTACAAGCCGTGGCGCATCACCTTGCGCAGTCGTTATGTTCCCACTATTTTGCCAGTTATCCTGTTCCCAAGTCAAACACCATAACTTTCAACTCATTTAAGAAATTTAAAGTTTTCCCAACCAGATATCACATTAAAACAATTCCATCTGGTAACCATACTGGATCCTTAGATAAAAGGGTGTACCCGCTTTCTCCTACTCCAAGTAGACGAGCAAAGCCAACAACTTTCCTTATTTGTTAACAGCTTCAGCCCCAAGCCAGACATTGACCTCCAATTCCCAGTCTACTCTCACTTTTCAAGGTCTAGTGCACCACATTGAGATGAGTAATACAACAGGTTCAATGCCTTTTCCATTTATTTAACTGAATAAAACTATCACCCCAGATGTTCCCAAAAGGTTAAGACACTAAATAAGGTTTGGGCCCATTTAAACCTTTTAAGATTTTCATCTACGATCGTTATCGTATTCATATCTTTGGCCCGACAATCACATATTGCTGTTGTTACCTACAACGAACACTCCCAAGATAGGAAATCTGCCACGTTGCGGCATGATAGTTATTCTAACTCATTTAGGAAATTTTATTTAGGACATAAAACAGCATACTTATGTCTAATCTTGGATGACGAAGTTCAGTTATAAAGTAGCTTAAAACTACAGTTATTTCCTACATTTCTGACTGCCTAAATTATATTAAAAAAAAACCAAATCTGGCCCATTCTAAAAATATACGGACTCGCACCATAGCAACCATTTACAAACTTTTACACTTTTTTTTTACAACAGTTTGTTCGTATTTACGTCTGCGTAAAAGTTTTAACTGGCCTATACACAGATTGCATTAACAATAAGTCTTAGATCTAACCCAAATCCGTACCCAAAATTAAAAAAAACTTACAAAATTCGACTAAAACGTAAGAATTGTCGGCAACAGCTTCATCAAAGTTGGACTTCGTGAGCACTAAAACCCCTTCATCTTCTTTTATCTCTTCTTTGCTTGTCACAAACGTTGCCAGTAAAACAACGCAAAATATGGAAAACTGCTTCATTTTCTTGTGGGGGAAATAAATGTTGTTTTGAAGAAGACGTCGACAGGCCAACGGAGGACCACACCAAACGCTAAAGAGAAACGTGGCAAAGAGAATCGGAAAGGCTTGGCGCATGCGTATATAACCCACGTTGGAATCGTGGTTAAGGCCCATTGGTTCAAAGTCCCCACGTGACTTATGACACCCACGTTGAAAGAGATGAAATCCCATTGAGAGAAATCCCAAAGACAAATGATGCAATTTTGTTGGTTTAGAAAAATGGCAGTAACGCATTGGTGTAGTGTTAGCTATCGTAAACAGATTCTCGCACTAGAATTTGTTTCAAAAATAAAATTGTATGCGGTTTATCGTTCCCTCAAAGATTATGTTCATAAGCTTTCGATTTCAGTTTCAGTTTCGATTTCTTTTTAATTTTTTTTTGTTTCGTGGTTTCGGAATAATTAAGCCATGTAAGAAATTTTCCCGTAGCTGTTGCCCAGTCTGGCAAATTAAATAAAAATAAATGTCACAAAACACAGCTGGCCATAAAATATATCTAGACACACGCTAGTGTGTCACGCCAAGTTAACCAACATACATTACATCAAGAATTACATCGACCATTGTATCGCGACACCATAGTGTAATTGTCTTATATGCTGAGAGCAATGACACATCTGACAAAAATTAACATGTGTAGGAATGTTAGCTAAGTGGCTTTCAGTGCAAAATTTGACCCTCAATAAAGTTACAAATGTGTTACTAGTTTCAAGCTAGTTTCTAGTTCCTAGTTTCTACTTCTAGCTTCTAGTCCGCTTATCCCCATGTTAATTCCCGTAGGGTGATTATTAGTATACCGAAATAGTGGGAAGTCTTCCATCTATGAAATTTGAAAATAGCTGCAGTACGATACGAACTGCATACCTTTTCTGGTTTACAGCCTGGGGTTGTAACGGGTTGGCGTCAGAGGGCGCGTAAGTACGAAAGTATTGGTATAACCATTGTTAGTACCGTATTGTCTGTATCGTCTCTGATTTGGGCAATGACAACGTGTATACTGACGTGCATATCTAAACAAAGTTGACAAAGAAATTGTGTCTACGTCCAATTCACGAAAAACAAACAAAATGTCAAAATTAAGTCATAAACTGGTAAAGACGCCACCGACTTGAGAATGGCTCTGACCAGAGACGTTTTAACGGGGAGACGTTTTCAAATTAGTCGGTGAAACTGCATAATTTTTGGTCAGTCGGCAAATCAGTCGGAAAAATTAGTCAATTTTTTGGGTATATGGAAAATTATGTCGTTAAATTTCTGGTTTACACCCCTCCAACTTTTTTTCCTTCCTGACATCTTTGGCTCTGCCTCACAAAGGAGTGATATGAGCTAATTAAAAGAAAAATATACCAAAACCAAAAACTGATAAAGAGGCGACTAACTTGAGAATGGTTCGGCCTCTCAAAGGAGTGATATGAAATTAAAAGATTAGAAAAATTACCACTCAAGCTATTAAAGACAGGAAAGCCAAAGGCTCACAAGAAATAACTAAATACAGATGCAAACCTATTTAAGTTGCCTTTTGGACTTATATGTCAGACTGCCTGAGCTGAAACCAAAGGCCAAGGTCCTACCGCTGACACGGCCTAGGTAAACAACACTAACGAGAGCGAGGGAGAACGAATTTCGTGTAGGTAGTTTGTGTTAGCTAACATTTGCCATATGCGGTTTGTAAAAATACCACAAATTGTTTTGGTATTTTGCGAGAGAGCAATGTTTGTTTGCTGGCATCTTTGAACTCCACTGTGGACCGGCTTAAAGTGGCACTACAACCGACTGAAAATCATAGAAAAATACCGTGGCGACATCTAGCGGCAGTGATATTGTTAATCTTTACAGCTTGCTCCTAGGCGCACAAGGGCGTACCAAATTTTCACTCAATAATTAAAGAAGCTCGTGGCTTGTTTGTTTCGTTAAAAGAAATAGTGTTGTGCATTCCCTCGATTGATACAAGAAAGCGATAGATGTATAAAATAGTGCTAGATGTTGCCAGATTCTGAAGGCTTTCAATCGGTGATAGTGCCTCTTTAAGCTACACTTACGCACCACGTTGTTTGTACATCTGCGGTCCTTGTCAAGTGATGAGGGCTATTTGCGCTAATAACCCCTCTGTGTCGCTACTTTGTGACCATTGTGACTGTAAGAAATACTACCACTTGCTTATATATCATAATGGGGCTTACTGGCAGCAGGGTTTTTATGTATCCTGCTACCAGTACATCACTATTAAGCTTGTAGCACACTACTTCGTTCCGCTCTGTTCCGTCACGTCACGTCACAGGCTGTCAAATTTCTATTTGGATTAAAAGCATGTAAATTAACGCACAGCGCATTTCCCTATGCAAGATACAGATGCGAACGCATTTCAGTTGCCTTCTGGGCTTAAATATCATCATGCCCAAGCAGAAAAAATTAATCCCTAGTTTACTACGACTTTATATTCAATTACCTACACAGGTTCTTCTTCATTTGCATTGCCACTTTGGGCACGATCAAATTTAAAACCTTGGCCCCGCTAAGTGCTAAGTGGCCCCGGAAGGGATGTTACCAGTAGGGTGGACTGTAAAAACCTTTTTTAGTATTTCTCATTGACAGGGTGTGGAAAAGTTGCTTTTGGGCGTCACTATATAACACAAAAAATGTTATCACTCATGGGTAATATCTTGAGGTGCCCCAAGAGCCTTCAAAAAATCTAATATTTAAGAGTAAATCATTGAATTTTCTTAGAAACTATGTTAGCATGCTGTAATTACAAAGAATTTTTTATTTTTCGTAAAAACTGCGGAAATAATTCTTATTGGGCCTTTTAGGCAATTTTGGCCCATAACTGCTGCTGCTGCTGCTGCTAAGTGTTTCAAATGAGATAATGTTAAAATAAAATTTAAAGCCAGTCAAATCATCATTTTTGCCTTCTTCGCCATTCTGCCCATTGCCGTACAATGTTAAACTTGAAGATCCTTGGGGTACCTTAAGACATCACCCCAACGTGACGAAAATTTTAGCGGGTGATAATGATACCCAATGAGAAGTTCTAAAAAAAAAAAGGTTTTTACACTCCACCCTAGGGAGTGTCGTTGTGTGTCTTGATTTTCTTTTGCTAGTAGCTAGAGGCAGAACAAGGTGGGTTTACCCCAGCAACCCATCCTGTAAGACACCTCACAACAGTTAGCTTGCGAGTCTCTGAACTTAGAGCCGGTAGCCTAGGCCACTGGATCACGAGGAGTACAACTCCTTCGAAAAGCAGTACGGACTGAGATCCAATCATGCCCTCCCAGCCAGAGCTTCGGGTTTACGTAGACTTTATGCACTCCATGATTGACCTGACTCCCAGCAACCCATCCTGTAAGACACCACACAACAGTTAGCTTGCGAGTAGATATCTCTGAACTTAGAGCCGGTAGGCCACTGGACCACGAGGAGTACAACTCCTTCGAAAATCAGTACGGACTGAGATCCAATCATGCCCTCCCAGCCAGAGCTTCGGGTTTACGTAGACTTTATGCACTTCATGGTGGCCACCCTTCCCTTTTGGCTTGGCTGTTGATCTCCTTTGTTTAGTCCACAGGTCACCTCCATTAGTTTATAAAGTTTATAAAGTAACAGAGGGCAGGGAAGCTTAACAGCTCATAAGCTCACCTCCAGTGGCAGTTCACCATTTAACTTTATCCAGTCGATTTTTGAACGACTTAAGACTGGCCGCCGTAACTACCTCTTCAGGCAAGCGGTAGTCTTAGAGCTGCATGTGTCACAGCTTTGCCACAGTGTTTATTTATG
>JAHWFP010047369.1:3885-15488 GCA_023313725.1 Lithobius niger | reverse complement strand
GATTAACGGGTTTCGCTACAGGCTTCTACGTGTGATTGCAGGCGTTGCTAGTTACGGAAATGAACGACACAGTGCGTATTTCGAAAGAAAGGCCTTCCGGACTGTTACTGGTAGGAAAATACATACTTTTATTTTAAATGAATTCAACAAAACGTGTCGTAACGTGTCAACTGTGTAACGTTAGAAGCGAGTGACTGCCGAAAGCGTATCAACTTCAGAAAGCGCTCGCCATGTTTTGCAAAGTTTAGCATTACGCTGCGTCGACCAATGAAAGCTGCAGGATATTGCCTTACTGATTTAGTGTTAAATTTAGCCAATGAACATCGACTTGTGATTATCACCTTAAGTCGGTTGTGATTGGGCGAATTTAGTACACGATCAAGTGTGCAAATTCGGACAGGGAAATTCTCAAACGTAATATCCCAAGAGCTAGGGAAATTATCAGATAATTTTTTCACCTCGAGTGTTTTGGCCCCTATAAACTCACGAGTGCTATTTAGGCAGACATTAATTTCCCGAGTGCGTAGCACGAGGGAAATTATCTGCCAATAAATAGCACGAGTGAGTTTAATGGGCCAAAACACGAGTGTTGAAAAAAATTTGATAATTTCCAATAGCTCGCGGGGTATTTAGTTAGAGAATTTCACGTCATATTTCAGTATTCAGCACTCTACATTTCGTATGCAACATTTAAATTTTTTTATAAAAGTCGCGCTGCCGTCCAAATATCGGCGCGCCGATTGGCACTACGGCCGCCAGGAATAAAATTGATATTCGCCGCCGCTGAAGAATTTTTCATTGGCGCACACCTCCAAACTTTTTACTTTAAACAATTCCGTAATATTAAATTAATAAATGCAGTACATAATTTTATTTTTTCTAAAATTGCAAGAGTAAATAAAAAAAAAACAATCAAATACGCACCGTAGTGGAGCGTAATAAATTTCAAAACGGTGCTGAGAATTAGTTGCTAGGTTACGTTAACGTTAGGCCTAACGACGCAGTCCGGCTAACGACGAGCTTCGCCGCCGGATTCTACGTGTGGCTGCAGGCGTTGCTAGGTTACGGAAACGAACAACACAGTGAGTATTTCGAGAGAAAGGTCTTCCGGATTGTTTTTGTTAAGAAAATACATACTTTTATTTGAAATGAATTCAACAAACTTATCGTAATTGAACGTGTCAACTGTTTAACGTTTGAAGCGAGTGACTGCCAAAAGCGTATCAACTTCTGAAAGCGCTCGCCATGTTTTGCACGGTTTAGCATTACGCTGCGTCGACCAATGAAAGCTGCAGGATATTGCCTAACTGATTTAGTTTTAAATTTAGCCAATCAACATCGACTTACAGTGATAAGCTTTAGAAAGCTACTGCGTGATTATCACTGTAAGTCGGTTGTGATTGGGCGAATTTAGTACACGATCAAGTGAGCAAATTTCGGTCAGGGAAATTCTCACTGTAAGTCGATGTTCATTGGCTAAATTTATAACTAAATCAGTTAGGCAATATCACAGCCAACTTGATACGGCAGCGTCGCTCACCTTTAGCGTCGCTAAAGGTGAGCAACGCTGCCATATCAAGTTGGCTGTGGCAATATCCTGCAGCTTTCATTGGTCGACGCAGAGTAATGCTAAACCGTGCAAAACATGGCGAGCGCTTACTGAAGTTGATACGCTTTTGGCAGTCACTCTCTTCAAACGTTACACAGTTGACACGTTACTATACGTTTGTTGAATTCATTTCAAATAAAAGTATGTATTTTCCTACCAGTAACAGTCCGGAAGGCTTTTCTTTCGAAATACAGCACTGTGTCGTTCATTTCCGTAACCTAGCAACGCCTGCAATCACACGTAGAATCCGGTGGCGAAACCCGTTAACCGCCTGTGTCGTTAGGCCTAACGTCAACGTGACCTAGCAACAAGTTCTGAACACCGTTTTAAAATTTATTACGCTCCACTACAGTCCGTATTTGATTGTTTTTTTTATTATTTACTCTTGCAATTTTATAAAAAATAAAATTATGTACTGCATTTATTAATTTATTATTACGGAATTGTTTAAAGTAAAAAGTTTGGAGGTGTGCGCCATTGAAAAATTCTTCAACGGCGGCGAATATCAATTGTATTCCTGGCGGCCTTAGTACCAATCGGCGCGCCGATTTGGACGGCAGTGTGACTTTTATAAATTTTTTTAATGTTGCATACGAAATTTAGAGTGCTGAATACTGAAATATGACGTGAAATTCTCTAACTAAATACCCCGCGAGCTAGTGGAAATTATCAAATTTTTTTCAACACTCGTGGTTTGGCCCATTAAACTCACTCGTGCTATTTATTGGCAGATAATTTCCCTAATGCTGCACACTCGGGAAATTAATGTCTGCCTAAATAGCACTCATGAGTTTATAGGGGCCAAAACACTCGAGTTGAAAATATTATCAATAATTTCCTTAGATCTTGGGATATTACGTTTGAAAAAAAAAATTGGAGATCATAAGAGAGAACATCATGGTCGCTGAGCCCAAAGGGAAGGGGGGGGGGGTAAAAATGGGGGAAACAGTAAGGTCAGCATTGGTAATGACAAGGTCAAGTAAACTGTGGAGTTTTGACCAGTTCTGTGCCTGGTAGGCTTCACAAATGCTGGAGGAGGCCATGATCTTGTAAAAACTCCAGGAATTCAAAAGCGGCACTATTTTCAGATTGAGAAGTAAGGAGAGTAGTCCAATTTATGATAGGGAAATTGTAGTCCCCGGTGAGGATGATTTGACAGCCCTTAGACTGCGTTATAAAATGGCTGAGAGAAGAAAGGAGAGCAAGCCAGCTGCGTTGTAGGCTAATTTTGGGGATCCGATAACAACAGCCAACATACAGATGACTATCCTTAGCGAGATTAAGCCGACACTGAGTAAATTCCCACTCTCCGTGGGGGTCAGTGAAGTACCAAGGATGATCGAGGGGATGCCAGATTTAACATAAATGGTGACACCGCCATGGTGATTGGTTTCCCTGTCGCTATGATACAGAAAGTAACCGGGAAGCCCAAAGGTGTAATTATCCGTTCTGTTAGAAAGGTGTGTCTCATTGACACAGCATTGACACAGATCACATCCGGCTTTTTCATGGTGACATGAAGTTTGAGTTCGTCAAGCTTGTTAAGCAGCCACTGTGCGTTAAAGTTCGAAAGCTTAAGCGAGTAGAAAGTTTTGTTGGCGTTCTTATCTGGCTAACACCCTTTCGAGATTGCAGTTTTACTCTTGCATTTAAAGCACGTTTGGATCATCCACCAGATCGTCTTGTGTTAAATTGTTGGGTTCTTCTTCCGATCCAGAAAGATGCAGAGAGTTTCCGTCCTCGTTGCCTTCGATCAGATAACTCCAATATAGCAGAGCTATTTCCGATTGTAAAGTATACACGGAGAGATTACCCAAGATGTCACAGTTGATGACGTGTCTGTTCGCAAATCAATCCTCAAAGCAGACGATGCTTGTTTTATCGAAGCTAACAAAGAGGTTTGTTTCAACCAGGAGTTATTTTTAACAAAATTAATGAATAATTACGAAACATCTGATTGCGCAACCTTTACTGAACGTTAGAATGCACTTTAAAATAATTTAAACAATTCCACACCCTGCGTTGCACCCAAAAACACACCTCTTCTTCCTCGATCACATTCTTTAACAAGCAATCCATCCACTTATACTTTCCACACACCATAAGAAAGCTTACAATCGACTTTCTTTTCGCTTCATCACAACTCAAAACCGATCTCAACACACCACTGTACCCACAAAAACTACACCAACCTCCAGTTGCAGCTCAACAGTTACATAGTTCACCACCGGAGAACAATCACACACAAGGCAAACGCCCCTTCCACACTCGGCAATAGGGCGTTTGCAGACTGGGCTGCCTTTCCCACAAAATACAAAGAATACACAAACACATCAAGACACTTCCTCAAATCCCTCATGTGATCAGCAGATTGAGAGACAATGCCCAACCTCAAACCTGCCCCTTTAACATCCCCTACCGCTTTCAATTTTCCCAACTTGTAAACACCACCGACTAGCTTGCCAGGATCATTGTTTCGTTCCCTTCCCCATTCACCGTGACAATCAGCTGAATTGCCAGACTTCCCTTTTTCCCAGAAAATTCCCTTTCTACCAACCGCTTTTCTTAACCTACACTCCGAACCAAACAACCACCCTGCCCACAACACACCAGCTTCCATTTTCAATAAGTAATGTAGTCCCACAGTCACCACACCAAATCTGCCTCCCTGCTTTTTCAGCTATTTCTTAAATATGACATAACATCACAAACAGCCTTTTTATCTGCACCCACAAAACTCGTGTCTTTATTTATCCTAGCATGTTGCTTTCCACCTTTCTTTATTTTATCGGCCTTCATAGTAACGACCTTGACACTAGATTCCAGCATTCCAGTTTTTGCAACATCTTTGCTAGCAACAATATTATCTAACGTTCCCACCTCTTGGTCTTCGAGCATAAACAAACAATCAAGTACATTGCCCTCAATGAATGTATCAATTGACTGCTCGTCACCTTTACTACTTTCGTTACAACTTTGCAAACACTTTGTAATTCCCTTTCCCGCCGTTTGGCTTTCTTTCACATTCCGTTGCAACATCCCATTCAATACCTTGCTTAAAGGAAAATCGTAATCTTCATTTTGTTTACATCCATTCCCCGTTTCCAGCTCCCCTTGCAATAAAGGCGCTCTCCCTCCTGCCTGATTATCTGGCAGGAGGGAGATAATCAGGCAGGAATATCTGATTATCTGCTTGCGGCTGTGCCTGTGCACTGTTAGCCGAAGCTTGCTTCTTGTTGCCCGGGACATCGTTCCCAACACTTGCATCCATCCCATTGTTTGCTTTCCCGCCAACATGCAAATTACCAGTACTACACAAGTTCCCACCATATTGCACAATACCACCACTACCTTGGTACCCAATAAAATATTCCTTTCCCGAAATATCTCCCAATCCTTGGTACCCAATAAAATATTGCTTTCACACAAGCCTATCCATAAAGTTCCTCCCCACGCTATAAGTTTCCTCCCTTTTCCACCTTATTTCCTGAATCTGCCTTTTAATCTCTTGCGTCTGTAGCCTAATTTTCTCAATTTCTGCCTCCTGTTCCAACTGTTCTTTTTCCCAAGCTTCTCTTTTCATTCTAAAATGTTCATCAAACCTTTCCCTTCTTAATTCAAGCTCCCTCTTTAACTGGATTATGCGCGCATTCTGCTCTAATTTAACTTCTGTAGCAAACGTTTCTACCCTTATCTGCAATTTCCTACTGTCTAACTCCCTTTCTTCCCTTCTTTCCCGCTCTTTTACTCTCCTTTGTTCGCTTTCCCTTAACTCCCTCTCTTTTTGTTCCTCTTTCTCTTGTAACTCCCTCTCTAACTGGAGCTTTAATACATCCTCATGCAATTTGTTTCTCTCTTCTTCTGCTTTCCAAGCTAACCTCTCTTGTTCCCATAGTTCCCTCTCTTTTTCTTCATCAACCGTTTGAATTACTGCCTCTAGATCCTCCCGCAAAAATTCTGTTCCCTCCAACCCTTCTTTAAACAACCCAAGAATATCACTCTTGCTTTCAGGCACATGTAAATATAATTCTCCGCACACAGCTTTTAAATCAGCAACCGTCCTCCCATCTAATAACTCCATGTTTAAGTACTGTAAACACTACGTAACAAACAGTACATCAAAGCATCAACACATAAAAAACAATACCAACACGCAACTGTACCGGAATAAACAACCCTTTCAATCCTAAGCCCTATTACCGGAGTGTGAAAAAAAGGTTTGCCTTACCCCTGTTGCCGTGTTGCAATCAAACACCAAGTCGTCGCCTTCACATCAGCCTTGACGACGATTCTCTGCCGCCGCAAAAACCTTCAGCCACGATCTGCCTCTTCCTCGTCACCGTATTTGGCCAAATCTTCCACGACACTTGACTTTATGCTGCTCCTACCGGATCGCTCGTCCTCGTGCCGGGATGCCTCGGTTCTTTACCCAACTGCAGTAATCCTCTCCGTCAATCTTCTGTTTAGCCTTCCAAATTGCGTGTTCTTGCCTCCAAACGAGTGTCACACTCACTGGAGAGATCTTCCTGCTTCGGTACTCTTGGCCACCCTCCTGAAGTTATTCATCAACTCCTGACGCCAACTTCTCGCCGAACACCATTTCAACTTAATGGTCGGAAAAAAATTCTGGGTTGAAGAGCATGAATTTAGTTACCACCGCTGACCACCATTATAACTCAAAGGTGCAAATTTCTTCTTACCGAACGTGGAGGAAAAAAATACTTCTTCAACCTGGAGGGCTTAGTTCGTGACCACTGCTGCCACCATTATAAATTCAATGGTCAGCCCAAAAAAATTCTTACTTCTAGAGGACTTGGTTCGTGACCACCGCTGCCGCCATCGTAAATTCAATAGGTCGACTCACGCTTGCAAACAAAATGATCCAATTTACTTCGTCTCCTTCAGCAAAAATTACAACAAGAATTATTTACAACATGACATCGATCCACTTGAATTTGTCCTACAAGACGACAAAGAGCATCTCTGTCGCTTGTAGCTACCTTTTGCGAGTGTCTCTGGCGGTAAAACGTTCTTTTAATTTATAACAAGCTTCCTGCCAAAAGCCAAGCAATAAGTTGCAAAGAATGGAGCGTACGTCCACGTGGAAAGTTGTTGCTTCCTACGGTGTTCTAAGGCTGGCAAATGTTTCCAAAAAGTTTTTACTTGTCGAACGGGGTAATGCCCCATAATTGCTGATAATTACTTAATAACTGTCATTAGGTGTTAGAATGGAGATACGGCCAAACCTTACAATTCGTTCATTTGTTCATCCGATTTTGTATCGATTCATCAGCAAAATTAACAGCCAATGGGATTCAAGAATCAGTTTAATGGCGCGGTGTGGGAACAATGACGTCAGACGTGTTTGAGATGTGCTGATGCATCCTTCAAAATCAGCACGGTTTCTCGTAGTATTGAATAAAACGACCCTATCAAAGCCATATGTATGTTCGAATGTACGTGAATTATTGCAAAACCGATTGTGCCCGTTGCAAAACAAACTGCTTTTAAGGTTTTCATGACACACATTTCTTTAGTGAATTCTCAGCTAAGTGGTAATAGTTCCAATTTGTATTTTCCAATTTAACTCGCTGTCTGGTTTACCAGACAAATATTTAATACTGTCAACTTGATGTGTAATAAATACACATAAAACGCTGGAAATAATATTTAGGAAAATTGAGAATAAGCCAACAGCGAAACGTAGTTCAGTAAGCCACCTTTATGCACTCACGTTTCGTCGGAGTGGCATGACCCGGATTCGATCCGGCTACCCAGTTCGCCCCCAGATCACTTGCATAGCGCCTTAATCGCTATGGCCACATCCTCCACCGGCATAAAGATAACTCACTGAACCCGTTATTAATGGTCACGACTGTAATTTCAAAGGTTCACTGCAGACTTGTTAAATTCAAACTTCTTTACTTCCTCCTTAGACATAACGCAATTTACAAAATAAACATTTAACAATCCTCACATGAATCGAGAAATTGTCCAACAAGACAGTTCGTGCATAGAGTTCTGTCCTTGTTGCGTTCTTGTTGGGAAAGACCTCTCTTCGCGCCAAACCATCTTCAATATAAGGGCTAGTTGTCGCTACAAATTATGGAAACAGTTTCCGTAAAAGGAACACAGGTGTCTCGCACGTGGAATAATAACCAAAAACCCGGCATTCGAAAGTTGGCCAATGTTTCTTTTCATCGTTGAGTAGAACACCATAATTAGCTCTAATTATAGTCATTAGGTAATTACGGTCAAGTCAGCAAGCAAGAGATGGCAACTTTACACCTCCAACCCAACGCTGTGATTCGTCCACAACAAATCACGGTAAGTGCAGGCCACTAGTGATGCATATCACCAGGAACGCTGTATAGAAGGCAAAGAACAATCTCCAACCCTCTCAGCACAAACACATCACCGCACTTTGGCTGCACTGCACAACACACCAACACTGCACAACACATTTTGCACACTGCCACCTCTGCACACTGCTGCACACCGCTGCACTCTTCTGCACATTGCTACACACCACTGCACTCCACAACACCACTCCACATCCACAACACGGCAACAGGACCATCTCAATACCAAACGGCCCCACTGACACACTAAATACGACACACCAATTTTACACTCTGCAGCACTCAGGAAACTCTCTCTTTAACGAGCAATCCATCCACTTATGCTTACAACACACCACAAGAAAGCCTTCAAAAAAAATTTCTTTTCGCTCCATCACTTCTCTTGCCACCCTAAACAGTAAACACACCATACCACAAAATACCACACACAACAATCCACCTCCCTGGATCCAACTCAAAAGTACTGTTCACCACTGGAGAAAACACATTTTTGCCATGGCAAACCCCCCTACACTCAGCATTAGGGCGTTTGTCCTCCTTTCCCCAGCAAAAAAGTAAACATGCAACACATATCCAAACAATGCTAACAATAACACTGTAAACCTTGCATGTTAACAACAACAAGAAAACTTCGTCAGACACAGAACTCAACAACACTTTGGGAGAAGCAAGCACACACTGCAGCTTGTGAAAGCTTTCCCGCAACTACTGCCCCCTCCCACTTTGTCTGGTGCCCCTTTGTTCACACTGACAGCTAAAGGCAATACCAACTTTGCATAGTTGTTTAACATGTGCAAGCCATCACCAGTCAATCCTAACCTAGACTTGACTTTTTTCTTCGTGTTTATAACCAATAAAGCAGATTTTGCTTCCACTTTCACCACAACTCGGCACCTACACTTTTGCTTTACCCTTGCAGACAGAGGGCCACCAATAGCTTCCTCGTCTACTTGTCTGCTCGTGACATTCCCAGGTTTCCCTCCTGAATCCCACACCTGAGATCGCCTGTATAACTCTTTACCTTTCACTCCATTCTGTCCTTCCACTACCATGACATTGACTCCAACCTCATTACTAGTAGTAACTTGTGCAAACTCATCATTCCATCTTTCCTTCTTTCCATCTGCGATTTCCCTCTTTAACCTCACCTTACTTCCGTGAGCTAACTCCGCTGGAGTGAAGTTTGCCGTCTCACAAAAAGTAGACGTATTTGTAAACTTAGCTGGTGCTAAAACACCATTCCATTTGTCAGGATACTCCAAATCCAAAGCCCTGCTACAGTCTACCCTCGTTCTGTGCAACCTTCCTACAGCCTGAGACTGTGAATGATAGGCATACTAGTTACAAGGCCGATTTCACACTCCTTCAAGAAACAAGCTGCCCGTTCAGAAACAAACGGTTTTCCAACATTCGATTGGAGTTCTACCGAGAACCCAACCCCTGAACAAATCGCTAAGCCTTCATTTACTACCGTGTGTGAGTTAGCCTCCCTGACAGCCACTGTTTCCAGATACCTAGTCGCCCTATCACAAACCTTTAAAACATGCGTATTTCCGTCAGACTTCACTTTGAAAGGCTTTACGAAATCCACTTCCACCTTAATGAAAGGCTCTGCCACAACCGGAACTAAAATCATTTCGTCCTCTCCCTTCCTCACACCTTTTCTATATTTCTTACAGATTTCACACCACTCTATCCAATTTTTACATTGTGCACACATTCTTGGCCCATGCAATACTTCCTGCAACCTGGCAATGTTCGTTTCCGTGGCCATGTGCCCAAAATAGGCATTAACATGTGCCATCCTTACCAGTTGCTCCGTAAGCATTTTTGGTACCACTACCTGGTCACACATTTTGGTGCCATTTGCTGCCAACCATTTCTTACGTAAGTCATCATCCTTCCAAAAAAAAAGATGTACCTTCAATGTCAGCTGCCACTCGACATCCCTCCAACCCAGGATCAAGCACCTGCCCTTGCATTAAAACTTCAGCTTCAACCGCTAACAAGTCTTGAATTCCTGCTGTCAACAAACCTAAATTTCCATTCCTTACAACCTTTTTACTCATCTCAGTACTCCTTACAGAGTCGGCCACAACACTAGCTTGTTTATCGACTAAAACGTGTTGTGACTGGACAACTGTATCATTTTGTGCAAGTCCATTATCTTCGACCTTGACACCAATTTCACTGTTTTCAGCAATTACATTATTTTCACTTGCAACATTTCGAACACTATCCTCCATTTCCTCATCTCCCACTTTAAAAAGATTATCCAATACATCACCATCAATAAATTGATCTGCAGCCTGTTTTTCGTTACTTTTCTTTCCATTGATACCTGTTTTCGACCTAGCTATCGCAGTCCGTGTTTTGTTTACCTTTGTTTCAATTTTCTGTAGCTTTTCGTAAGACTTTTGGCTAAGCAGAAAGTCGTACGCTTCGTCCTTAAAAAATGGCGACACGCCGCATTCCAGCATAATGTAGCCATCTTCTGTAGCCAACTTTACCTTTGCCACAGGAAAGTCTGTCACGTTTTGACTTGCAACTGACGACAAAACAACTCGTTTCCCGGTGAACGAACTAGGCTCTACCATTTTACTAGAAACAACATCCATAAATGCACCCGTGTCAAGCAAGTAACTACCAGGCTTTTCATTAATTGTACATTTCTTACATAACTGGCTTTCCATCGACTGTGTACCACTTTTACCTTTAAAAGAGCTAACCTCCTTTCCACTATGTACACTAGGCAATTGAGTACATACATTTCCCACTGAGGCTTTGATACCATTGTTGGGACAATCCCTTTTCAAATGCGAGCTCGAGCTACAAATGTAGCACTTACGTGGCTCGTCCGCCTTTAAAGGCGCTCTCCTACCAGACTGATTATTGTCGTTAGCTTGCGGCCTTGCTTACGCATTGTAAGCCGAAGCTGTAGTACCATTGCTCGTACCATTATTACCTGAACCATTTCTAGTACCACTATTGCTATTGTTACCATTACCATTGTTACTGTTCCCATAGTTACTAGTACCATTCCCTTGGTTGCCTCCACCATTCTGCGAATTACCACTCCCTCCATTGTTTCTGTTACCTTGATCACCTTGATAACCATAACCATTCCGATACCTGCCATGACCATTACCATTGTTACCTCCTCCACGGTAATTATTTCTGCCCTGTGGTCCGCCATTTCCATTGTCAGAACCACTCCCCTGTCTTAGAACTGCTTCTTGGCGATTAGCGCAGTAATCGTCTGCAAGCGAAGCTAAGTTCAAAACAGACTCTTGTTTACCCTTATCAATAAGCAAATCCGTAAAATTACCGCCTACTCTATAAGTTTCTTCCCTTTTTCGTCTCATTTGCTCCACCTGTAGCCTTATGTTTTTAATTCTAGCCTCCCCTTCTAACCTTATTTTCATAATTTCCGCTTCCTTCTCCAACTTTTCTTTTTCCCGAGCTTCTCTTTTCCTCCTTAATTCATCAGCAAACCTTTTATTTCTCAATTCAAGCTCCCTAGCAAATTTCCTTTTATCTACTTCTACTTCTGCCTGATTTTTCTTATGAACCTTCTCTCGTTCCTCTCTTTCTAATCTTAATTCTTTCACCTGCAATCTTATTTCGTTTAA
>JAHWFP010047368.1:18413-33644 GCA_023313725.1 Lithobius niger | reverse complement strand
GCCGCAAGGGGACATCATTCCCTCCTTGAAGACCCCAGGCTCCTGCAAGGCTTTCGAATCACTGCTTGCCCCACGTCATCAAACCAATTTCTCACCACACTATCTGACAACAACTATCACCGAACCAGTGACCTGCCAAACCGGACGAATGTAACCATCTGATGGACACCTCAGGTAAACACTTCGTCACTATCTAAACGTGAAGACGAAAATTACCTGCTTCCCAGCTACATGAATTTCCAAACTGGAATTCAATAAACCAAACTGGGGATCCCAGCTCACAACACAACCCTAGGGAACTCGTTCAGAACGTGCCCGCCACCAATTTGGACGAGGTCGACTGTTAATACAAAAATTAACAGGTACAGTATTCAATCTCCAAGCAAGAGGAAGTGAAATTTGCTGGCCCCTATGCAGGCCAGCTGAAATTTGTTTCTTTTTCTAAGGAAAATACCATACTAACCCACCCTACCTCCCCTCTTGAGTCACCTTCTGACAGATCGAGAGAGAACAATAAATCCCAACGCTTTCGAGGAGCTCTAGTTATAAGGAGGGCTGCACACACGCAGTTGGGTTGTAGAGCTGGGCGGATCGACACAGTTTCAAATCTCAAGGTAAGAGAGCATAAATACAAAAATTAACAGGTATAGTATTTTCCTTAGCGAAAGAAACAAATTTAAGCCGGCCTTCATGGGGATCAGCAAATTTTACTTTTTATAGTAAGTTAAACAACACATAGTGTGGCAACCCTTACGTACGCACGTTGTTTTGTTGCGACGTAGGGTGCCACGAGGTGGTAATGTGCTCAGTAAATCGTATACTATGCCAATGATGGGCACAGATCGTTTCCGCATTGGTGGTCAGGTGGAATTGGTGGAGTTGAGTTGAACGTAAATAATTAACTGATGTAATTTAATTTTATTACTGCCCAATTCCACTTAGGATATCGAACCATGTGCAGTGAACCAATTTTCAACTTATATAGCTTTTAAATGTAGGTATTAATAAGAACCAGAGCAACGCCATTTTAACGTCACTGATTTATTTCATAAAGCGTTCATCTCAATTATCTCATTAAACTTCTGGTTATCTACGTATCTTCAAAAATATCTCCAAAAATAAAATAACCGATATTAGCATTAAAAAAAATGTTTAAGCGTGTAAAACACGTAAGGCCAAAAAAACGTAATGCTGTGAAAGAACAGATGCAAGAAAAAGACATGTAAGCCCTTAGCATCTCCCTACTGAGGTGCTGACGGCTTACATGCCTTTTTCTTGCATATGTTTCGTGTATCTGTACGTATAAAAGAAGTTCCAACTTGTTTTTTTTTTGGGGGGGGGGGGGCGATACTGGAGAATCTTTTACACGCATTAGTGCGACGTTGATGGCTTACATGTCTTTTTCTTGTATGTTTCCTTTAGAGAATTGAGTTGATTTTAAGGCTTACATCTGTATTTTATACGCTTTAAGCGTTTTTTTAATACTAATTTATTAACAGTAATCTAGCTGTTCATCTGAGAAAAACGACGTTAATTTATAGACCCACAGCCACCAGTGAAAGATATTAAAGCAGTTGAATCGGTCCAGAGAACTTTTACTACTTAGCAATGTGGCTAATTTCGTAGCAATCTGACCTTTGTTTCCACTCAGACAACAAAAGTGCAACCAACCAACAGACCAACCAACCAACATTTTGCAATTCACTGTCCGTATAGGCTACGCTATGCTCACTCCGCTCCGCCAATAAGATAGAAAAATAAAATTGCAGGGCCTGCACCTGCTTAATTTTAGTTTCTTTATGCTGTGAAAAGTGCAATACCTGTCAATGTTTTGCATTGTTGTCCCAACGATGCTTCCTTGCCTTGAGATTTCAAAGATCGACGGCCACCTCCGTACCCAACCGCGCATGCGCGGTTCTCCCTATTAAAGAGATGGTGGTGGTGAGAATGCCATCTCTTTGTTTCAAGCTGCCTAGGCGGCTGATTCTCCTTGCCCCTCGTCCATCGGATTTGAAGTCATCGTGGCTCCCTCCCGTTGTCTCCCGGGAACGACCCATACTTTAACTCTTCTGTCGGCTGGGACGTCCGCTGGACACCGACTGTTACGTATAACAGTTGGTTGGTCTATGTCGTCCCTTCGCGACTTCTCCCGCTGCCCTCGTCGACTGCTGGGCGACTCATGTCGCGAAGGACGACGCTACCTCTTCCCCCTGCCGGCTGCCGTAACCTGCTCACTCTTGTCGCGAAGCGCCCATTGCCGACGGGGTGCCTCCGTACTGCGACTGCTGCTGCTCCCTCGAAGCCCTTGTTACCAGGATGGTTCCATTTCGCTCTTGTCACGAAAGGTACCATACCCTCCATTCCACGGATCGCTAACCAGCGTTGTAAACTCCGGCCAAACTGATGCTACACCATCTCGGTCATCCATTTAGGTTGCCGTTGCTCCGATTGTTTTCCAACAACGTCTGAACTCTCACCAAGCTTTGGCTTCATGCTGACATCTCGACCAAGTTTTCAAACAACTGGTCCAGGACCCAAGGCTAATGCCCGATCTAACAAAAACGTCATGTCTCCTTTCCTGAGTAACTGCCTATCACAATTTCAGCCGACTCAACTCACCTTCAGCAGGTTGTCTCAACAAGTCACGACTAAGGTTACCCCTTGTCTCGAATGAAATTCAAGACTACTATTGTCTCCACTGCTGGTCTCATTCGTGGCTTACACCCACGTTTGGAGTGAAGATTCAAGTTGATGCCACCCGCATTTCTAGCTTCTTTTCTCTCTTGCGACCGCCCCCACGTCACGAGCATTAATCAAGCCTTCTGTTGCTAGCCACACTGCCACTCGTCTCATCCGTGACAAAACACCCACGCTTTGAGTGGTGTGTAAAGCTGTAAATTCTACACCTTCTACTGCTAATCTCGACCGTGGCTGCCCCACGTCTCGAGTGATCATCAAGTCAACTGCCGCTGTCCACTGCTGCTTGTCTTACTCGTGGCTAATCCCACGTCTTGAGTGAAGAGTCAAGACGGAAGCCGTTTGCACCTCTTGCCGCTCGGCTCGACCATGGCTGACCCCACGTCTCAGACGGAAATCAAATCAACCATTGCACTATACTACCGCTCGTCTCAATCATGGCTAAATCCCATACTCTGAGTGGATAACCAAGACGTCTACACTTCTTGCTGCTTGCCTCGTCCGTAGCTGACCCCACGTCATGAACGAAAATCAAGCATCCGTCGCTGTCCACTGCAGTTCGACTCACTCGTGGCCAAATCCCACGTTCCGACTGTACAACCAAGACAGAAGACTTCCCTGTCTGCCAAACGTTGGACTCCACCACGATCCGATCACGCCACTCCTTGTCGCGAAAGCAGTTTACAACTGACAATGACGGTCCGGATAAAACACCCGGCGCAGCTTTCCGCTTCTGGCTCCCGCCTTGGTCTTCGGCCCCCATCACGGCCCTCACCGCTCACTAACCACATCTTGTTGCGAAAGCAGGTTGCAATCGACAACGGCCGTCCCGTCAGCACATCATAAACCACCTACCTCCATCCACTCATCACCGCAGCACTTGTCGCGAAAGTGCCTCGTTTTGGTAAACACGGCTTCCAGTTCCGGTTCCCACCTTGGCTTACCATCCCCATCACGACCTTCACTACTCACCGTTGCATCGCTTGTCGCGAAAGGCCAGCCTCGGTTTGAGAGGTCAACTTTTCACTTCCAGTTCTGTCGTGTCGGGTTTTTTTTCCCCCGCCTCCAAGTACAGATTGTTACTTCCTACATAGTACCCTTCCTAGACATCCAAGTCGCAGTGAAATTCCACAACCGGATTTTTTTTCTCACCACCATGGTTAAAATTCGACGTGCGAAAACCTTCTCCGACATCGCAGATCCTTATGTCGGCCAAATCCCTGTCATACATGATCCAGGTACCTGCAAATGCCCAGGCAACAGGAGGAAGGATAGACTGGACCCTCATCAGGACGTGTGTCAATATCACCGCCGTTGTATTATAATTTGCACTGCACCATTTGCGTAACAATCCCATTAGCCCAATGGAGAGTGATTGCAGCAACACATTTTGCCTCTGCCAACCGGAAAAAAAACAGACTGAACGAGCACATGCCCTCCAAAAGGCTCAAGACCTCCCATCGTCCAAAGTTTCTCTAGCACCGGAAAAACCGTCAAAGGCAAAGTAACTCAAGCCTTCCACTAATGCTCCCCACTCTTGCTGTCGATACTGAAAAAATCAACACATAAACCCCAGGAGAACACGACCGTTCCTTCTTCCACTCCAGCAACGCCAGGTAAATCTCCGCAACCCACTTCCACAACTTCCACTCCTCATTCACAAGCGTCATGGTTATTTTCGCCGGTAGACCATTCCTCTACTTCTCCAACATCTTCCCTCCTCCAGGAAACCCTGTCGTCACCTGTACACGAAGATCCTGCTCTTCACAAAGATACTGAACACACTTCAGAAAATTCACCCGTTCAACAGGATGAAAGCCCATCTTCACCAATCGGAAAAGAACAAGCTGTGGGCCATTTTCTCGATCCATTCACCGAAGATCTTGTTGCCGCAACACCACGTTCGCCAACACACGGATGTGATCCTGACATCTGCCCTTCAAAGTCAACAAACCAATCAGAACTTTCTGACGTTGAATCTGAAACAAATCAAACCGCAAACAACGAAAATTCACCGTCTACCCCACTGTATGGGCTGGACACTGAGAGGAAGCCCGACCTCGACTGTTCTTGGCTCTACTCGACCATGAAGCATAAGCTCCGTCTTAATAAACGTGCTTCAGCACAATTCATTGTGAACTTTGAAAATGTCAAGCCACTAATTGACACATTCAACTCCCATCTGAAATCACAGGACGACCTGATCACCGCTCTTCAATCCCGAAATGCCATGTTACAAGCTTCTAACCTTCAACTTCTAGGAGAATCCGCTAATCACGTCATGAACAAATCCCTCTCCGATCATAATGACACCCCACATCAAGGGCTCAATGAACCTCTCACCCTTTTGCCTTGGTCTCCAATACCAATCACGTTCTCCAAGCCTACTCGACCATCTTACAAACCTCCAGGTCGCTTCATTCATCCACTCCTGGCTATAACCCTTCCGATACAAGAATCAAGCCAACCATTCTTCCCTCCAGGCCGTGGTCAGTCCGGCGAACCCTGAACTCCCACAAGTCCCAACAATCTACCATTTCGACATTTCACAACACAACCAAATCTCCCAAACCTGGCAAAACTTATCTTCAGCCACCTTAGACAGCTCTGTATACGCCTTTTCACTTTGGCAGTTTGATAATGCACCCTCATTCCAACCTTTACACCCGAACCTCTCTCAAATCTCAAACCATAAAACCACAGACCAACCCTGCGACCTCTGTCGACACAAGGCAAAGAGATACCATTACGGCATAAAAAAACAACCCCTCCTCCATATAGTGCAAATAGGATCGCCTTCCTTCATCTCCATCAATTCTCCAAAAATAAAAAAAACTCTTTTGAAGCAAACGACACCAACAAAATTATCCTTCCGGCCCTCACGTTTTGCCGAGCCCCAAGTCTCGCTTGGGACTCACAGGAAAGACCAACTTCAAGCAGTGCCACTCCAAGCAAACCTGGCCCTCCCTCACTTGCGACCCTAGGAACGACACATCACCACACCAATGAACTGGCCGGCATCCCTTTCCAATCCGACAACTCTTAGCATCAACATTGGAAAAAAAACCATTGATTCACTTCGCCATTTCAACCCCCAATCATTGTACTAAGTAAAGAAGATAGAAAGGGAAGAGGATATCGTCATCAAAATCAACCATTTTAACAGAGAGAACATAATCAGGAAGTTCAAATGAAGCCCTACAAATGAAGTTTTCCAAACCATGACTAAAGTAAACCTCTTTTTATTTTATTTTTCTTACACCTTTAAAAAAAAATAAAAACAGGAAAAGGTAATTAGTGGTACCATGCATATCCCTGTAACTCTGGTTTACAAACCTTCACGCATCCACAACTCAATCAGCCGCCTCCACGGGTACACCAGGGTCGAGCTCAAAGGTGCCCGCCACCAAATTTGACGAGGTCGCCCTGTCAATGTAAAAAATTGACAGGTATTGCACTTTTCACAGCATAAAGAAAAGAACATTTTGCCGGCCCCCAGCCAAGCCGGCTAAAAATGGTTTCTTTTGCTGAAAAAGTGCAATACCAAAGGGCCCACCGTGCCTCCCCTCTTGAGTCACCTTTGCACAATCTTGAGACTAAGAGATGCCATTCTCACCACCACCATCTCTTTAATAGGGAGAACCACGCATGCGCGGTTGGGTACGGAGGCGGCCGTCGATCTTTGAAATCGCAAGTCAAGGAAGCATCGTTGGGACAACAATGCAAAAAATTGACAGGTATTGCACTTTTTCAGCAAAAGAAACCATTTTTAGCCGGCTTGGCTGGGGGCCGGCAAAATGTTCTTTTTATTGCCTAATACGAAAATATACATTACCTGTTTTTATAGCGCTTCCTCCTTTTGAGCTAGAATTATCCCCTAGAAGCTTTAGAGCTTGTATCCCAGCCGGACTTGTACCTACTGCGCATGCGCAGGCTTGGGCTGGCTATATAACACGGCGCAGCCAACCGCTCATCATTATTTCTCCACATCCAGAACCTATTAATTGACATGAGGCCTGGGTGGGACTACAAGTAATATATATTTTCGGTTAGGCAATAAAAACTAAAATTAAGCAAGTGCAGGTCCTGCAATTTTAGTCTTTTTATAGCCGACGAAAATATACATATCTGTTTTTATAGCGGACTTTGTCACCTGGAGGTGGGGTAGGTTCGCTCAGTTACCCCTCATGTACAAGTCGGTGCCCCAAGAGCAAGTCTTTGGTGAAGTCATTCCTGAAAATCCCTCAGCCAATGACACTGGTCGTGGAACCGGTGGAAGCGGATCGATCTGTAGTGCGGACGGAAACGACGAGGTTCCCCAGTGAGGCAGGGTTGGTGCGGTGAAGGGAACGCGAAGAATAATTATTGGTTAGAAACGGGGGTAAGCTAAGTAAGGAAACCTCAATCATGAATCTTAACACCGTGGGGTACAAGATAGGAAATCAGCCGGTTAGTGCCAAAAACGCTTACCTTGTAGGGATGATGATGATGATGTAGGATTTTGTCCAGTCGCTAGGGTAGAGTAAAATTTCTCATCCGTTCGACGGACTTCAGAAACAGTTTGTGTGTAGGAACGAGAAGGAACGACGATGAGCACTGATGAATGTGAAGCACAAAAATTGGATAGAGAACACTGTTTCTGGTGGGAGGCTTTGAGAGATGAAGCGGCTTAAGTCACTGATGCATGAACTTTGTAGTATATGAGGCGAGGAACGAGTTTATGACGTCCGGAATGGGACGAAATAAGCAGGAACGTCACTGAAGTCACACGAAGGAACTGGCTGTAATATGTGGAATCCTAAGGCTACTCCTTTGGCTTTGGCATCACTGTGGTGGAAGAGGCCGAGTTTTCAGCTATACCATGGAAAACCGGTGAGAAGTGTGGGGCGTTATCATATTGCCAAACGGAATAGGAAGATATCTTGTGGAACTGATTTGTTGTCATGGCTGCGTTCCAAAGGGTCACCGGAGATGAGGACGGTGAAACAGGAGGATTGCCAACCAGAGTATGGGATGTTCGGGCCGTTATGGATGGATCCTGGTAACATGACGGTAACGGTGACGGGGCTTCTTCGAGAAGGTTTATGATGGATGGAGTTGGGGATGTACTCGAAAGTTGGGAAGGACCAGGCGAACGTGTCTTGGTGGTTGTGGGCGCTGTCTGAAGGCGTCGGGTTCGAGACCGAGCACAGTAGTATGCCCGCCATTGTGGGGATGAAGGGGTAGGCGACAGCAAGGCATGGCTAGCGCGAAGTAGCACATAATTGATGCATTGGGAGCGGTACCGTCAGTGGAGAGTTTCGAGCTCGTTCGAAAAAGCTTCATTAGAAGCGTGCGGGAAAGTATTGTCTGATTGTAAGATGGCAGAAGAAGCAGCGGCTTCTTGTAACACAGGTAACTCGGATTGAGCAGCGCGAAGGGTTTCTAGTTCCTTGACGAACTCGTTGACGTAGTCCAGGAAAAATTTCATATTGAAATCAAAATTTTCCAGTTCCCGTGCTGATAGATTGAGGCCTCTGAGTAGGTCGGAACGGATTGTTGAGGCTGATGGGAATGGTACAGGCTTAGTAGGGGAGGGCGTCTTGCAGGGTGAAAAGTCTTGAACGTGGTCGCAGGGAACGGCGTTGGATCCCGTGGTGTGGCGGCGGCTGCCGACGAAGAAGGGCATCAGACGTTTGAACTGAAGGCTTGACACATAAGAATGAAGCCTTTGGTGGAGCCAAGGGAGAGCGTGTAGTCTTGATGCGTAATTTGGGACGCGTTCCGGACGTTCCCGTTAATGACAGGAATTTCGTCGGTGTCGGCGAACCGGGGGCTTTTTTGCAAGATGCAATGGTGGCTGAGGTACTGAGGCCGGACGCTTGGTGGGTGTCCTTTTGGTCGGAATCTCCGGTGTCAGTGGTGAAACATCAGGTTTGGTTAGTGCTTTAAGAGTTTGTTGTTCTTTCCGTCGACGAGATGCTTGGATGGAACGTTTTCTTGATTCTAGCTGACGGTGACGAATCTCAGACCATCGATCCGGGGAGATGAGGAGGCAGATACAGCATTTTTTATTGAAGCCGTTGCACGGGCGGTGTTTCTGGCAACATGGGTGTGGAGTAGTGTGAGGATGGTGAAGGGCCAGAAAATCCCAAACAAGAGCAGGCTTTACGTGAAGGAACTTTGACCTCCGAAACCTCCTCTGGCGGGATTGGATCTTTGGACGAGGATGTGTCTGACATCTTGGATGCGGAGTTGGTGAAAACCGTTACGTGCGAAGCGATTTGAATTGAAAGGGGTGAGAGAGACCCCTGGTGGCAAAACTGCGCAGTGTGGCGCAGGCGGAGGAGGGACTGGTGAACGTGTGGAGGTCGTTCCGTTAGGTAGGAACGGGGCAAGGTGTAAGGCATATTACTGAAGTTCTTCTTCTTCTTCTTTGGAAATATTGTGAATGGAAGTAATGTAGCAGTTGAACGGGTAACGTTGTTGGTTGTGTAGTTGATGGTAGTGATTCCTATGTGGGAGCGGAGGAACGAAAATTTGGAGTTGGTGTCGATGAATTGAGTCCTCATAGAATGTGAGCTTGTCTGTCTTATTTGTTGTAAGAGAGGGAGTAGGCCGGCGTTCTTCTGACTCGGATTCGGTTGTTGTGGTGAAGTAAAAGGTTGGCTAGGGAACTGTGGCCTAGTGGTCTAGTGAAAAGGAACCGTGTTCCTAATGCATGTTAATGTAGAGTCGCCTGTTTGGAAGACATGGCGTCTTTCTCCTCCCCCGTCTGTTTTTCGTTCCTCTTGTAGATTGTGAAAATTGGAGTGAGGGAAAGCGTAGTGAAACAGAGGCCCGAGTGGGGCCAGGAACGAAGTAACCTACCACTGCGTGGAGACAAATAGAATGACTCGAGGGTGGTGCGACTTGAAATGTTGTTGTTTGTAAATTCGTTCCTGGAGGGACGAACGTTCGGGAAAGAAAACTTGCCCGTAGGGAATCAGAGAGGTCTCGGTTGTGCCGGGATGTATCGAAGAACTTAAAAGAGTGAATGGGTTGATTGATGGATGAAGCTGAACAAGAGGTTTGCAGTTTGCGAAAGGTGTAGGATCGTTGCTGCTGTAGTAGCTGATGGGGTTACCAAGGGTGGTGATTTGGAACGGGGAACCGGACTGGCGGAACCGTTTTTTTGGGGGTACCCTAGCTTATGGCATAGCCGGATTGGTGTATACCGCAAGACGTATAGGGAAGAAAAAATGGGTCAAGATCGTGCGAAGTGCGCAAGCGTAGTGTGTAGTGGCGCATGTTTTGTTATTTGTTGTGTGTTTTCTTTTTACTTATTGCGGGGCCAACTGCACATCCGCAGAGACAAGGTACAAATTCTGGTGGCTTCGACGATTGGGCGTTAGAATCGATGAAAGTTGGGAGGAGTCAGGACGGAAGTGCAGGAAATACCGCAAGGATGAGCAGAAGTTGAACTGCACGACGTGTCCAGAGAGGTGGAACGAGGTTCCGTGTTGGTGTCGCAGTTGAAGAACCAGGTTTTGCTGAGGTAGGAACGATGAGAGAGATGCCAGGGAACGATATCGTGCTAGACCGCAGGAGGTGCAGGGAACGGGGAGACAGATAAGAAGTCCGGCAAAACAGTATAGTGAACATCATAGTATAGTGTATCACGATAAATCTAAACAACGTTGCAACAAAATTGTATTCACGTCCAATTCACGAAAAATAAACCAAGTGCAAAAACGAAGCAAAATAAACAAAGCCAAAAACTGGTAAGGAGGCCACCAAGTTGGGAGTGGTTCGGTCCTTAAAAGGAGTGATATCAACACACCAAAACTAACTAAATATAACAAATTACAACAAAATTAAAACCAAGCCAAAAGCCAATAAAGAGGTGACCAAGTTGAGAATGGTTCGGCCTATAGGCAAAAGGTAGTAACAAATTGTTGAAAACCAATTTCTTGCTGGTAAAAGGAGCCGCCAAGTTCCGAATGGTTCGGCCCTTCAAAGGAGTGATATCAACACACCAAAACATTCGCCAACTTAATCGCACCGAATAAGACTTTGGACGTTAGATGAAAATGTGAACATTGCTACCGAAAGTAGCAATGTTCTAGTTTTCATTTAACCTTCGAATTATTAAGCGGTGCAATTAACTTGGCGACTGTTTTGGTGTGTTGATATCACTCCTTTGAAGGGCCGAACCATTCGGAACTTGGTGGCCCCTTTTACCAGTTTTGGTTTTTGATATGATATAATCTACATAATACGGAGCAGGCGGCCAAGTCACCGGCCTCGCCATTCCGTCGTACAATCAAGTACCCCACCATGGTGTCCCATCTGTTGACGAGATTCGCCTTCAAATTCGGATTGGGACACTTTTCCAACGTCTTCGAACAGATGGCGCCACTTACCAAACCTGGCATGTCGCCGTCTATTGACGGCCTTGGACTACAAGTTCGGGTTATAACACTTTTTCCGAAGTCTTCGAAGAGATGGCGCCACTTACCAGACCCGCCGCACCGTTTTTTGGATCGTTTTTTGGTATTGTTGTGGTACCAAAGCGGCCAACAAAGTTTTAGTCGCGTGGACTGTGCCATTGTCGGCGGTTGAGCTAAAAAAAAAAAACCCGTGTCTACTAAATCGGGCAACTTTAAACCAAACGACGATTGGTTCTTATAATTTCGAAACGCCCTCGAAATTGGCAGCCTGATACGATGGAAAGGCGCATTTATTTCTTAAATGTTCACTTCCAGAAAGGAGTTTAATTGTTTTTAAGTGGGCGGCAACAATCGTTGCTTGCAACAATGTCGCAATGCACGGTACCGAGATGAATTGTTTCAAAGGATTAACTTAAATATGATATAATTATTGTTGCGACATTATTGTTGTTGCAATGGCGCGCATAGTGAAGCGTTTTCTGCTGGACCTAAAACTAAAAGGTATTTTGGATCAACGTGAGATTGACATGGGCTTCACTTCTGATGCGAAGTATGGCGAAGTACAGAAGTTTGCTGCTGAGGTCGGGATTGACGAGGTAGACTTGCAACTGTATGGAGTGGTGGGAGGAAAACACCCAGAGTCCGATCGAGGGTTAGCGCCCGTAGAGTGCAACAATGGAAGCAACAAAGAACAGAGAGGGATTGTTACCGAGGGGATTTATTCAAGGTTACCTGTAGAAACTGTGTCCAATTTCGTGGCGGGAGACAGAACAGAGCGGAAAGACAGTGTGTCCTCGTATGCAGAAGCTGCTGAGACTGGGCGTAGGGGTGTTTCAAGGCAAGGAGTAAGTGACAGTGACTTGAACTGGCTAAAATCGTTGTATAATAGCAGTCTAGCTAATGTGGCGATGGAGAAGTCCTTAGTCATCATAGCAGATAGGGCGGGCTGTCCGTATGTGACGGCAGATGTCAAGTCGGCATTGGCAACTGTAATTGACCTACAGCGTGTGACTGGGCTCGCATGGCTCAGGGCGAACAATGCTTTTCACGTTTCGTTCGCGGACCCAGAAGCTAAGCAGATTGTGAAGAACATAAGGGGTTTTAGGTTAGGCGGCCATGCGGCTACAGTGCACGATATGCATGACAGGGTCCTACGCATAAAAATTCATTGGTTACCATTGGATGTTGCTGATGACGACGTTAAGAGGGCTTTTGTGAACTATGGTGAGGTAGTTAGCCTGGTACACGAAATGCATACCGAAGAGGGTATCGAACACTGCCGTAACGGCATCCTATCTGTCGTGCTTCGCCTCAGAGAGTCCGTGCTGGTTGAGGATGTGCCAGATGTCATTAGGATTAGGGGTATTCCAGCTCTGTTGATTGTGGGCAATCGGGCGCCACAATGCCTGAAATGTTTCCGGCGAGGACATATTAGAAAATATTGCCCCAATGCGTACTGTCGTACCTGCCAGAGTGCCATGCCGAAGACTGCACTGTGTGTCCACCTTGCTCCACCCCCACCGATGACTATGACTGACCGTGAGGAGGCAGTGCGGCCAAGTGACGGAGTCCAAGTGGAGAACCGCTCGCCGGGACAGTGGACGCGAGTACGTGCCTCCAAGCGCAAGAAAACGTCGGGGACCTCCCAGGCTCTATCCAGGTTGTCCCCGCAGCCCAAGGTAGTGGCTACAGATGACAATAACCGGTTTTCTGTGTTGTCAGCGGAGGAGGAGATGGATGACAAGCAGCCGAGTACTCCCAGTGCTACCCTGGTGCCTGCAGATGGTTGTGCCCAGCCAGGAACTTCTGATGTGGCCCCTTCTTCTGTTGCCCAAGGGGCTTGTGCCCCGTCTGCTAGTGTACTGTCAATGGTTTCTGTGGTTGGTGAGTTGCAGGATGGTTCGTCGGTGTCTAGTGCTGTGCGCTTAATATCCGATTGGGCAAAAGAGAGTGAAGATATGATGGCTTCCACCGAATCTTTACTTGGTGCTTCAGAGGTGTGCCATAGTGAGGTGCACAGTGGTTCTGATTCACTCAGTGGAAGTGGTGAATTGTTGCAAGTTCATGTGTCATTGTAACCCTCCTATCCTAACGTGCATTCAATTTCTGCGTATGGAATGTGAGAGGAGCAAGCAGCAAACTTGAGGATGTCGAAAAGCTGTGTTCTGGTGTAGATGTATTGGGAATAGTTGAAACGAAATTCTCCCCTGGCTTTGTCCCAAAGATCAGAGGGTTTCATGGTGTTGCTGGGCCTGGACTCTCTGGTATCCGGGTTTTTTTTAGGAACACGATTCCTTTTTCGGTTGCCCCGTACACACTATGTACGGGCATTGATGCTTGCATTTTTCGGATCTGGTGGGGAACTCGCTGGATCACGTTAGGGGCAGTTCACGTCGTTGGGCGGTTTTCTGCTCCGGAGTGGGTGACGTGGGTTGGCTCTCTTCCCCGTCCCTTGATTCTGGGAGGAGATTTCAATGCGCATCACACGCTCTGGGGCAGTGCGCGATGTGACCCCCGTGGGCGAATTATCGCAAACTCCTTGGGTCAACTTCGATTAGAGGCAATTCAAAATGGGTCTATTACGTTTTTCAGGAGGTATGGTGCGCTTGCGCAAGAGTCTGTTTTGGACCTTTTTTTATGCTCATCAGATATTGCAGCACAATTCTCGTTTCTTACTTCCTCGGATCTCAGAGGCAGTGACCACTTTCCAGTGGCACTGTCTAGTAGAGCTTATACCCCTATGAACACGTGTAAAGGTATGCGCAGCGGACGCCCGCTTATTGATTCGGGAGCTTTTGCTGGGTGGATCGGTACGTGGCTCAGGGATAAGAGGCGTGTTCGTAGGAGCACTGCCAAGGCCCGACTTGACCCGGTCTGGTGGACACCAGTTTGCAGGAAGGCAATCTGTGACAGGCGTAAGGCTTGGCAACGATTTAACAGGCTTCGTTGTGATGAGAGATGGTTTGAGTATGTTGGGATTGTGCAAGAGACTAGATTTATCTTGCGCAAAGAGAAGGCCAGTTTTGGACGCAGGTTGTGTCAGCGGGTTTCCCAGGGTGTCCCCGCCTCGAAGGTCTGGGCTCTGGTGCGCCCCCAAGATTCCCGCATCGCGGTGACCTGGGCGGTAGATGTAAGAGGGAATGTTCTGCGCGGTCCGACTTTGGCCAATGCGTTTAACGATAATTTTGCTTCGGTTTATGGGGCGCCGAAGGGCCCCCCTCCCCCCACTATTGTTGGGTCTATTGCTAGTGACCCTGTTTCTATGGCAAGCCAGATGCCTTTGACAGTTTTGGAACTGTCGGCAGCACTGGGTGTGTGTAAACTTGAAAGTGCCTCGGGAATTGACGGTGTTACCTACGATGACTTGCTACGCCTTGACAGAAAATCCTAAGCATGTCCATTTTGGCTATTAGAGAGGTCCCAAGAGCAGTTGGAATTCGAAAATGACCCTACGATTTTGCCACTATGCCATTTCCTTTTCACCTTTAAATGGACTTGGGACGAGCTGTGTCTCAGTTAAACGATTTCGGTTAGGGTTGATGGAAGGACTATATCCCCACCTTTAAGAAAAGCCTAAGTATGTCCATTTCGGGCTATTAGAGGGCTCCCAAGAGTACTTTGAATTCGAAAATCACCACACGCTTTTGCCACTATGCCATTACCTTTTCACCTTTAAATGACCGTAAGATGGTAGCTTTTTAATAAATACAAATGCAAACTTATTTGTGTTGCATTTTGGACTTATGTCAGAATGACTGAGCGGGAAATCGAACCCACGACCTTTGAAACCAAAGGCCGAAGTCCTACCGCTGTGCCATACTGACACGGCCTTTTTCAAGAGTCAAATAAATACAGATGCAAACTTATTTACGTTTCCTTTTGGACTTATATGTAAGACTGGCTGAGCGGGGAGTTGAACCCACGACCTTTGAAACCAAAGGCCGAAGTTCTACTGCTGAGGCCGTGTCAATATGGCTCAGCGGTTAGACTTCGACCTTTGGTTTCAAAGGTCGTGTGGTCGATTCCCTGCTCAGTCATTCTAACATATAAGTCTAAAATGCAACGCAAATAAGTTTGCATCTGTATTTATTTGACTCTTGAAAAAGGCTGTGTCAGTATGGCA
>JAHWFP010047368.1:0-18403 GCA_023313725.1 Lithobius niger | reverse complement strand
TTTGGTTTCAAAGGTCGTGGGGTCGATTCCCCGCTCAGTCATTCTGAGTCCAAAATGCAACGCAAATAAGTTTGCATCTGTATTTATTAAAAAGGTATCATCATAGGGTCATTTAAAGGTGAAGAGGTAATGGAATATCGGCGAAAGCGTGTGGTGATTTTCGAATTCAAAGTGCTCTCGTGAACCCTATAAAAGCCCGAAATGGACATACCTAGGCTTTTTTTTTTTAAAGGTGGGGATCTAGTCCTTCCATCCACCCTAACCGAAAACGTTTAACTAAGATACGAACCGTCCTAAGTCCATTTAAAGGTGAAGAGGAAATGGCATAGTGGCAAAAGCGTTAGGTGATTTTCGAATTCAAATTGCTCTTGCGACCCCTCTATTAGCCCGAAATGGACATACTTAGGATTTTCTGAAAGGTGGGGATCTTGTTCTTCCATCAACCCTAACCTAAATCGTTTAACTTAGATACGGACAGTCCTATGCCCATTTAAAGGTGAAGAGGTAATGGCATAGTGGCGGAAGCATGCTGTGATTTTCGAATTCAAAGTCCTCTCGGGAGCCCTCTAATAGCCTGAAATGGACTAACTTAGGATTTTATAAAAGGTGAGGATCTATTCTTTCCATATTGCTTAATTGTTTCGAAAAGCACTTGCTGCTAACCTCTGTTAAGTGTTTTATGCAAGTAATACTGTACGATTTTGTATTGATTTACATACACCGTATTTTTTAACCACTTTCGGCAGACATATTTACATAAATTTAATATCATTGTGCAGGTGGCTTGATGACAAACATGTTTTAATCATCTAGAAGCCGATGTAACTCTTTGGAATCCGATAGCGAATCCGATAATTCGCTGTTTTACGATAACAATTTAATCACTGCCTAGGCGTTAAATCGCGGGTGGTACATCGTTTCGTTAGGCTCGGCTATCGCCACGTTACTTTATTGAGTGGCAAGTGTTAGGTTTTATAATCGCGTCTTATCATGACTTGTTGTAGATCAGGAGCCTGCAACTAACAATTAGGTTCATCATTTGGAGTCCATTTACATTTAATAGGGCGTCACACAATCATCGGGGCGCTTAGGTTCCAGTAACATTTCATCATTTTACTTCCAATTACTAAAATGAATAACCCTTTTTTTTGAGTCTGGCACTAGCTTAGGTCCCCTATTATTTCTTTGGGTTCGGGCAGAGAACAAGCTGCTATCAGTTCGGGATCAATATCATCCACACTTCTGCTTAGGCCGGGCCTTGGTCAAATATGTATCACCAACTTTGCATGTCAAGGGATCTCGCCGCTTAGGCTTAAATAATCGGTACAGATCCGTGCCAGGATTCAGGCGACTGTATAGTTTCCGTTTATGATCCTGATTGTGTCGCTGGGGCAATAACTAAGCATGAACTGGCGACGCCCGGTGCTATGGCCCATAGTAACCAGAAGTGTACTTGGTGGTACCTTGTTGAATCCCCGCTTAGTGTTCCCTCCACTCCTTTTGTCCCATTTTGCAAAAACCTTGCCTGAAATTGCTTGGCAGGATTAACTCATCCAATTTTAGCACAGTGGAATGCCTAAAATTTTATCTTTTTTCCCCTAACTTGTAAAACTTAGTTTTTTTTCCCTTTCTATTCGATAATAAGCTTTCCATTTCAAAGCTTATGGATTCAGTGCTCGAACAATTCACTACGTCTTGAAACTTCAATAATGTGGTAACTTTTGTTGTTATTAAATCGAATGTAATTTTAGTTATGCTATGTTATTACTGCATTGTGGTTCATCTGTCAAGAATCCTTTTAGAATTTATTTCCACTTTTAAGTATAACGTACACAGCTTACGTCAGATTGTAATTTAAAATTGTTCTCCCCCTTCCTTTTGGTCTCAGCCTTCGACGTCCCTTCTGAGACCAGAACCCCAAAATTGTCTCCGTTTCACGGCATTTCAGCCGCCAATTTTGGGTTTCTTGAAGGGCCGCCATCTTTTTTTTTCATCCCAATATTTTCCATTCAGAGATTTTTCTTGTAATGGTTTAACAACAACTTGGTTTACCACTTTGCCGGAGAAATTTAGAATTTCTTCACAACTACCGGATTATAAATTTTTTTTTGGTGGAAAAGTAACTTTTTCTTGTGTGCAAAACGGCGCCAAGATTATTTAGCTTTTAGGAAATCATTTAATTCTTTAAACAACACTCGTTTGGTGCAAATAAGAGGCTACTTTCCGAGGGCTTGAGGTGAACTTTTTGAAAATTTTTTTATCTGTGTCACACTTGACCCTTAGCTAATGTGTCCATGAAAGTTATACCAATTTCTACGTGGCATTTTAAAAGAAAACTTTGGTTAGCGGAGTCGAACCCTTTTCTTATTTTGCACTCGTTGCAGCTACTCGTCCTGTGGCGCTGCCATTATCAAAATCAGTGGTAGCTACAATACCGATCAAGTTTTGGACATACTACAATCAACTTCAAGACCAACTCATTATTACCAACAATTCGGCCATGTTAAAACCATTATGTGAACCAACTTCAATGTAACAACAGTCCCTTTGCACAATTTGTAACCCACACCATTGTATCAGGGCGTGGAGGTCTTGGTGACTTGATGGCCCGTGCGCCCATGGCTTGGTGTGGGCATTCCAATTTCGACTCCCCAGAGATCAACATCACTTTTGGGACCTCAACTTTGAAATTGTCCCCGAAATTTGCCCAATTTGCCATGCCCGAAACCAACGGCTGTAGCCATCAAGTCTCAAGCCACCAAGCCCCGCGAATCAAGGCGAGCAATAACAACATCCTTACGAAACTGGACCACTGCGTTGGCTGGCTTAATTTAACATCATGTGTATGGACTACTTTAGGCTAAACCTCCGTTAGGCTGGAGCGAGGGTTGAGGGGTTGAATCCCACCAAGTCTCCCTCCAACGTTTAATACTTCGCGTTATTAAAACCTCTATGGTATTATCAGTCCTACACTGACTAAACACCGTCTAACGAAGTTTTCAAACAATTGTTGCTTCCCCTCCAGGACAAATTGTTTGGCAATAAAGAGATAGTTTTCCTTTAGTGTGATTTTGATTCTTAACAGTTTGTTCTCTGCCTTCAGTTCATTGTCTTCATTCACTACCTTCCTATTCTGATTTGTTTTTGCATTAGCCAGAGCGTGGGTGGAGATGGGGAGGCGGAGTTGGATTTTGGGTTCTTTTCATGCGATAACCAAAGAACAAGACGTGTTTGGCCAAATGTTTATATGAATCCACCCAAAACCAAGTTTGCAAAACTCGCCAAGTTTCCAAAAACGATCGGCCTTTGAAGGTAGTGATATCATTCTACCAAGGAAAGGCCACCAAGGTTAATTCTATTTGCTAAGTTAATCACACCTACTAATAGTTAGAAAGTTAAATGAAAACTAGAAGATTGCTACTAGCAATAAAGTATTATTCGGTGCGATTAACTTGGCTAATAGAATTAACCTTGGCGGCCTTTCCTTGGTAGAATGATATCACTACCTTCAAAGGCCGATCGTTTTAGGAAACTTGGCGGGTTTTTCTACCAGTTTTGGTTTTGGGTGGATATCACAACTTTCACAGGACTGTGAACGTACATAAGGTTACACCGTCTGTTTAAGATGCTTCAATCCCATTTTTGCACACACTGACTAACAATCGCTGATTTCGTTCGCTTAGTTCACTCAATCAGCGCATCCCCTTCAGTTATTTTGTTTAGCCCTTCACCTTCCTCTTAATTTTTCAAGATTTCGTTCACATTTAGTCATGCAGAAACCCCCGAAGGTCGCTGTTACTAAAACAGCAGAATGCAAAGCAATTTATTTTTGGGTTATTAACAAAAATCCATTAGCTCGTGTATGCTCGTATTGTTGCGTAACCATCATCTAACGCGCATCCCTTTATTCTTACGCAATCCACGGCAATGTTAATGTTTCTTTATTTTGTCCTTCGTTATAGTTCAGTTTTTAGTTCGTCCAGGCTTTTACAATAAATCTAAGGACCAGTCTTGATTGTTCAAGCCATTGTTGCTTAAAATCTTTGGTTGCAACTTGGAAAAGAAAAGAAATTTAAATTCGCCGGTGGCGAATTTCAAAACCCTCCCACGCATTTGTCCTGACCCCTATAACCCCCAAACCAACAAAAGGACCATCCTCAGATCACTATGCATCCGTGTGCGTTCAGGTACGTAGGCCTTCTCAATTTTACGCTACCCATGAGCAAAAAATCTATGGGATTTAACATGGGAAAAATCTTATTAGCTATAGCTATTAGCTAGCTAGCTAGACCGTAACATAAAAACAACGTTATTGACGCATCTTTTTCTCTATGATTGGTGTACACTCATCCTTTAAATTTTAGTTTTTCTTAATCTCTGACCCTTCCCCTTACATTTTCCACAATTTGAAACATTTCTGTCGCATTGGGATTTATCCTCAACATGCCAAAATATGCTTTCAATTGCTTACAGTTAACAGACACATGTCTGCTAGTGAGCCGCCTTTTTATCATTAACAATTAATTTTTAACAATAGGATGTCTACAATGGGATGATCTACTGTTACTTGGAGGCGACACACTAGCATGTGTCTAGATTATATTCTTAGCTTGATCTAAGGAATTAGTCACCTAAGTTTGGACACGACCTTTTGTTAAACCCTGTATAGTGGTAAGATAACGGTTTCATTGTTGCTTTATGATATACATCCACTGCTGCAACAATGGTCCAACAATGAAAGTTGTACAAAACAAGATAATTTTTATTTTTTTTATTTTGTTTATTGAGCTATAAAGGACTACATATACCTATGCGCTCATGCTAGCCTACTTAACGCTACCTTAACCTAAACCAGGATGACCAGGTCACCAGAGAACCACAAAACACAGAACACGGGGAACACTGGAATAAACCAGAGAGAGACCATCAGGGAACTCAGGGGAACACAAGGAAAACGAAGACCCATAACGGAAATACGCACATTACTTCTGCCTCATCAAAAAATGCCAACAACATTGTATGTGTCCAGTTTTGTCCTACTTGATATACCGGAAATACGCACATTACTTCTGCCTCATCAAAAAAAAATTCTAACAACATTGTATGTGTCCAGTTTTGTCCTACTTGATATTGGCGCTTACTGGCCATGAACACCACCAACCAGTACCAGAACAAGGCATTACACGCCAAAGCCTATTTCCCCACGCCCATGATGACCAATCACGGCTACCACCGCAACGCAAGCAATGAGCCCAAGGTGCTGGGAACAAGAAGGACCCTCAGACCCTAAATGAAACGCTGCGTCGCCTTGCAAAACCCTACGGTCCTGCGCAGGGGGCCGACACCTAACACCGAGTGTGGGGAGACACCAAGGGATGCACAAAGAGGATCAAGGCCTGCAATGGATGCAAAGCGCCGATGAGCAGCCCACTGTAAGCATTCAAACCAAAAATGACGCACAGTCTCGTCACCGTCACCACAAGCACAAAGAGAAGAGCGAGTCCACCCCAACCTAAACATGTGCGCCCTGAGCTGAATGTGCCCGGTCTGAAGTCTAGAGAGTAAACCTGCATCGCGGCGGGAGAAACTATTAAGAGACCTAGGATTGGCAGTGGAAGGGTGCAACTCATACAGACACCGGCCCACCTCACTGGTGGACCACTCTGCAGCCCAGTCACGCTCAACAATTCTTGCAACCACAGGCCGCATATCCCTGTGGCCCAGGGCCAGACTTACCACCCCTCTACCACCCTCTGCACCCTGCCTGGCAAGACTGTCAGCCAGTTCATTACCAAAGCAGCCCGAGTGGCCCTTTACCCACCCGATGGAGACAGACCTGCCGCACTGATACAGGGTATACAGCTTCCACCCTATCTCAAAAGCGACCGGGTGGATACACTGCAAATACTGGAAACTGCGCTTGAGGAAGCCAATACCCGCCAAGGAATCGGTGAAAATGCGGAAGTCGGGCAACTGTAGATCGGAAGCAATGTCCAGAGCCACAGAAATAGCAGCAAGTTCCCCCACAAAGGCCGAGGGAAGTTGGTGGAGGGTGAACCGATACTCCAACCGCCAGCTTGGAACGCAAACACCAATACCACCCCTATTCTGGTCCTCAAAAAACGAAGCGTCACAGAACACCTGCACAGCAGAAGAACCAGTCTCACCACCCCTCAACTGCACAGATACCAACGACACAGGACACCAAATCCACGGGGCAGGTGGGTGGATCACAATCGGGGTCGGAAAGCCACCCATCCCATCCTGCAAAAGGAGTGTTGCCCCCAGTCCTGGAGCACCAAGCAAATCGCGGGCCCTACCAGATAAGGCCATATAGTCCAACAGGATACGGCCAAAGGGGTCAGACCGGCCCCTTCCAATTGCACGCAGACAAATCCGAGACAACAGTTCCCTGGCGCGAGATGCAATGGGGCATTCACCTGCCTCTACATGTAGAACAGGCACTGGGGTTGATGGCAGACAACCGGTGACCACCCTAAGGCACTGATTCAAAGCAACCTGGACACCCCTGATCGCTTGTCCAGAGCTGGCCAGAACCGGGATGTGGTAATCAGCAGAAGAACGAACATACACCTTGTAAAAGGAAACAACAGTGGCACGTTTCGCAATGGACCTCAGCACGTTTGCCCTGGCTGACACACACTGCTTTACAGATGCCAAATCATAGGTCCAAGACAACTGTGGGTCCAACCAAAAACCAAGGTAGCGAACCTTGGGCTTCGCCACAACACGAGAACCATTCACCAAAATTGATCCCTCCCAGGCCTTCCCCCGCCGAAAAATCATCAGCTCCGACTTGGCGCTAGCCAACTGAAGGCCTCTATCTGCCAAGGCGCGAGAGCCCACTGTGAAAGCCGCCTCAAGAGCAGCCAAAATCAAAGGCAGGTCCCGCCCCGTAAGCCAGACAGCAACGTCATCCGCATAGGCGACCACGTTGACCGAAGAGCTCATCTCTATGAGAACAGCATTGATCGCCACTGCGAAAAGTGCCGGGCTTAAGCAACTACCCTGGGGAAGGCCACGGTCGGTGGAACGCACACCAGACCAGACACCCCAACCCTGGTTGCAAAGCTACGCACACCAAGCAGAGCCATAATCGCTGTAACCAACTTTCCACCAACACCCAGCACCCTCAGGGAATGCTCCACCCATGATACGTCAACCATATCGTAAGCGGCCTTTATGTCCAGGAAAACGGCCACTGCAAAGCAGTCGTTTACCCATGCCTCCCTAATGCCTGACTCCAGGTACAGTACAGCATCCTGAGCTCCCCGGTTCTTTCGGAACCCAAACTGGGCGGCGAACAGCCCACCTGAGCCCTCGATCTGCCACACCAGCCTTGTAACCAACATCCTCTCATAAACTTTTCGTGCGCACGAAAGGAGTGCAATTGGCCGGTAACTCAACACAGAGGAGCGGGTTTTGCCCCTGCCGAGAACTGGAGTGAGGATTGAGAAAAGCCAGGGTCTGGCACCGGGGTCCCGTCATACCGAGACTGGAAGAACCCCAACAACGCCTCCTGTCCATCCTGGGTAAGGCCACGGAGGTCGTCATAGGAGACTCCGTCAATTCCCACAGCACTCCCAGGACGACAAGAGGCCAGTGCAGCAGAAAGTTCTTGCATGACCAGTGGATGATCAGACTCACCCGACCCGTGCCCAACGTTCGTGGGGTGGACAGGGGGTGGGGGACCCCTCGGGGCACTGTAGACTTCCGCAAAATTGGCGTTAAATGCCTCTGCCATTCCTGGCCCCCTGAGAACTTCATTGGAATGGCCAAACACCCAAGCAACCGTAGAGCTTATATCTCGGGGGCGGACCAAGGCCCAAACACGTGACAGAGAAAGACCCCGCGAAACCTGATCGCAAAGCCCTCTCCAAACGTCGCCCTCTCCCTGCGAAGGAGAAACCGAGTTTCCTGGGCGATCCCAACAAACTCGAACCACCGTTGGTCAGACCGACAACGGCAAAACCGCTGCCAGGCACGCCGGCGATCACGCACAGCAGTCACACAGACCGGAGTCCACCAGACCACCTCACGGCCCCGTCTACCAGTCTTGTCACGCAGACTGCATCCGGCACTACGCACCCTGCCAACCCACTTCTTAAGCCAAGATGCAAAATTGCCGGAGTCGACAACTGGAGAGACCTGCGGCACTACACCACCAAGACGGCCGCGACCCCCACCCTTCCAGGTCAAGGCCACAGGAAAGTGGTCGCTACCCCGCAAATCTGATGAAACCTCGAACGAAAACTGGGCAGCCAGCTCATTCGAGCACAGGAACATGTCCAGGACTGACTCCTGGATCTGGCTCCCGTACCTCCTAACAAACGTAGGTGTACCATTTTGTAACACAGATAAACCCAAGCCATCCAAAGAATCGGCAACCGAACGCCCCCAACCATTACAACGACTGCCACCCCAGAGCCAGTGATGAGCATTGAAGTCTCCCCCCAAGACCAAGGGCCGAGGGAGGGATTTAACCCACCTCACCCACTCATGATATGAAACCCTCCCAGTGACATGAACAACACCAATGGTTAACCACCCTTGGCCCCACCACACCTGGAACACACATGCATCAATGCCCCTACACATGGGAATGGGGGAGGACACAAACGGGACCCAGTCTTTAATAAGTACCCTCACCCCTGAACCACCTGCACCAGCGATACACAAAAAACCCTTCAACACAGGGACAAACCCAACTGGCAGCCTTGTTTCGACCAAACCTAAAATTTCGACTTTAGTTCCTAACCATTCCATCTCCTCCCTCTTGTTCCCAACACCTCGCACATTCCAGGTACAGATAACGAATGAATTAGACACAATACACAATACACTACGGGGACACCTGAACCACCAGGAGCTCATTTTCTCCCTCCGGTGAGGTCGTATCACCATTTCCCCCATCTGGTACTGACCCCTCACCAACATCTAACTCCCCATACAACATAGCAACCTCACTGGACCACGACAACACCACATCACTCCCACCCCCATCACTCCCACCCCCATCACTACACACAATACTCGCACAGCTACTTTGAGCTGCCACTGACGATGTACTTGGAGCACCCAGTTCTGAATTGGCACCACACGTATTTCCACCACTAGAAACACCTACACTTTGAATTTCACCATCACCACATCACCAACACCTGAAGCCGCAAAATCCGGACACACGTTCGTCTGGGTCCCAACACCGGCCTCTTTATCCAAAACACACTCAGAAGCCGCCGCACCACTCACCACACCACCACCTTCTTCCATCTCCTGGTCGGCTTCGTCACAAGCCAAAGGGGAGAAATGATTCTCTTCCACCGCTACTTGCTTCGAAAGAGGTGGAGAACTGGCCAAAGCCGAAGCCTTGCGTCGCTTTGAGTTGTCCAAGCACTAGACAAACCAGCTGCAGGTGTACCCTGGGGAGGGCCACTAGCCCCAGTGGGGGCTTGGGAACCCACCACCAGTGGAGCCGCCACAGTTAATGGACTAGAAGGCACAGGAGCCGCGAGGTGAACACATAGGCCATCACGAGGCAGGGCTATTCTACAAACGTCACAGTAAACTGACGTACAAAAACGCCTCACGTGACCTCTGAGGCGACATTTCAAGCACATGGGTGGCCTGTCCGCCACCGCAAACAAGGAATCTATTCCCAGAACCCCGACCACATCAGGGACATCCTCGGCGAGCACCGTGTCTTTAAGCCCCAAAGTACCGCACCTGATCCCCGTGCGGCAGTGGTGTAAGCCATTCATTGTGTGATACTCATGCCGCAAACCTGACACTTCTCCATAGCCAGCTAGAGCCCCCACAATAGTCGCGTCTGGCACGTCTAATGGGAGCCAATGCATACGGAACTTGAGAGTGCGATCCTGTAAGTCATAAATCTTCGCCGGGTGGCCAACTACCAACAGGTGTCCCTTCTTCTTAACCAGCATCTTCGCCTCTCGATCCACGAACTCGACCTGGAAGGCGGTGTTAGCTCTTAACCAACAAAGGCCAGAAACACGTCGCAAATCCAAAACCTCTACCAGTGCATCGCGCACATTCTCCAACAGATACGGGCGACCCGCCGGCGCTACCAGAACAACGAGTGACCTTGCCATGGGAATATTTGCCAAGCCACCTTTATACAGCCGTTGTAGCCAGGCAAGGTCGCGTGGAACCTCCTGTTCACCTTGGTTGGGCTCATCACGACCAGGCACATCTGCTTCAAATGCAGTCACTTCCTCCTCCATCTCTGGAATCATGTGAGAGGCAACCACATCCACATAAGATGCTTTCGCTGCAGCAACATCACCCGCACCTCCAGTAGCATCCAATGACCTATCTTCTTTTCCATCGGATTTCCTATGGTAAATACCGTCCCTAACAATCCCTCTCCTACAAGCATCTTGAACTTCTCCCAATCCATCGTCGCCAACACTGTTCGCATTGTTGCCGTCCACATTGTCGCTGTTTGCATTGTTGCTGTGTCTGTCTCTAGTGACATCATTTAACCCTAAATCCACAAATCCTTCATTTTTCACACTCACCCCGTATAAGTTCAAGTCCACCTCGTCCAGTCCGATATCTGCCGCCATTCTCCATATTTCCTGATACTTGTAACTCGTCACTAAGCCCCTAAGCACTTCATCCTGTGTTAGCAAGCCCCTCTGACATAGGGCAAGCAAAAAACGCCGTACTGGGCGCACCATTTTTAATGAATAAATAACGAGGATTAACAAGGCGATGTAGACAACCACGCCCTTCTACACGTTATCTGTCGCAAAAACTGCAGCACAAAAGGAAAATAAAGCACGAGGGTTACTAGCAAAACACACTAGCATCACTCTTACTTAGGCTATGGCACCAAATACTCGCATCACAATTGCTCGTATCCCACGACGATACCAAATTTCCCAAACTAAACTGGACGAGTTCCTTATCTTCGTAACGAATGGCAAACTGCCAGGTTTAAATGATGGATAATGAATTCAATGTCTTTACCTAATCAAGGTTTCTTGATACTTAGCGGCATGGAAGAAGAAGGAAAACCCCAGGCTTATGGGCGAATGGTTACGCATCTCAGGATCCAGAAATGGCGAAATCCAGTTCCTACAGCATTAAAGATCACAGGCGAAGGCATTTCAAACTTCTGGTGCAAAGTGCAGTGTTGGCATGACATATGAGAACCACGTCATCAAACTTCTTCTTAGGACGTCATTCTAGCGACTAAGAACACCAAAGTGCAGAACGTGAAAATGGTAACGACCTTCCAGGGAAAGCCAGGTCGCGAAGTCTCTCGTAGCATGATGAGAGCATGCATATAATAGGCAAAGGATGATTTGCATATTAGATTCAGGATCGTGGCGTGATATTTTTGTAACAAAGTTAAAAGCAAACATCGTCCAATAAAACACAGCATCAAGGATAAGATTCTTAAATTAATAAAAAGAGTTAAAATTTTAACAAGAAACAGTACAACACAATTATTGTGAATGACGATTAGATAATTAATTGGACTCTGGCGAATACAAGGTGACATCATGAATGCAGGTATTAATCATACCCATACTGACTTCACAGCTAGAAAATCAAAGGGTACGATTTTACAGTCTAAACCGCAGAAGGATACCACAAGTCTGCATTGTGAGTTGGAAAAAATGATGAACGTAACGGGTCGTTGACTGTTTAAAATAAAATCAACACAAATCATGATACTTTAAAAGAGGTAGCAGGACCACTAAGGAACCAGAATATATCGAGCAAATTACACCGAGGGGATAAAGTCTGCAATGTGGTAGGGGGAAAAATGAGGGATGAGCTGGGTTGCTGATAGATTAAAATAAAATCAACACAAGTAAGTCATTTAAATAATAACGTAATGAAGCACCAAATAAAAAAAGATGGAATTGGACTCGAATCACAAATAAACGACAAATATGAAATGTCTGTTACATTCGACGCGTGCGACCTATAATACACAGAGACAAGCAAAGAAAGGATAAAGCCAGGAAATAAATTCTTGAAACTCGTGCGATTATAACGGACATCATACCACTAATTGAATGACTTTAACTTGAATGATGACGAGGCAAACGACCAAACAGCATACTATTTGCAAGAGCTATTCAAAAGTTTACAAATCCCTTCACCAACAGAAAATATTATTTACGCACGTTTGGGCACTTTTGACGTAAAAAAATGTAGGCCCCTTAAGGTTACTCTCCCAAACCAAAGCATGAGACAGCTCATCTTTAGGAATTGTAAGTACCTAAAGCAGAGCCTTACATTTAGTAAAGTATTTATCCAACCGGATTTGACACGGGAACAACAACAGCAACAAAAGGAACTCCGTGAGGAGGTGGCACATCAAAGATCCGAGGGCAAGAATGTGGGCATTAGGAAGGGTAAAATTGTTGAACTGCCTGGAAGACAAAATATAGACCTACAGCAAGTCTCTTCTCCTCAGCGTGGTGCCTCCGCTACTAGATACTCTGACCTAACTTTGAACATATCTCATCCCTCAAACGTTATTACCCCAAATACCGCAGGGACTGCTGCTGCATCTGTCCCCTCGTTGTCTCCAGCTAATCCTACTAATAATCATAAAAGAAATGGAACTGCTGCAAGTGACCCGGACCCTTTAGGGAAAAATGTGCAACCCAGCAAACCTTCAGCCCGTCTGACCAGGGGGCTAACAAAATCACTAACCAAATAGTCATGTTGTACACTAATGCCCAGTCCATCTGTAATAAATATCCTGAAATTGAGATCCTCATCACAACGCAGGCACCACATATTTTAGCATTCACCGAGACGTGGCTTAGGCAAGGCACTCCCTGTTTCAATATTCCAGGCTACTACCTTCTAGATAGGTGTGACAAAGTCGGTAACCCTATTGTTGGTGCCGCTGTTTTCATTCGGGAGGGATTTCAAGCTAGGAGAATCGATATTGCTATTGATTTTCAAAGCTCTTGTTGGTTTGAGATTTCTCTGGGGCCTCACTTGTGCATTATTGGAGTGGTATACCGATCTCCAAACTCTAGTCGGGAAAATAATAATAAACTCGTAAAGTTACTCAAAACTTTCAAAAACCAAAACCTCATCTTGTTGGGAGATTTTAATTTTAGAGACATTAACTGGGAATTACTTACTTCAGATACAGAGGCTGCTTCTTTCCTCGAAACTATCTTGAACCTAAACTTAACCCAACACGTCAAACGCCCAACTAGGGGAAACTCTATTTTAGACCTAGTGCTATCCTCAGATCCCAGTTGTATCAGCGAAATTGTGCATTTTGGCAAGTTAGGCAAATCTGGCCATGATATACTAAATATTACTGCTTCCTTTACTACTGACTCGAGTTGTTCAGCGAGAATGAGTATAAATTACAAGCAACTCTTGCCCGAAATGAACAAAATGTTGAGAGCATCACTTTTCTCTTGGCACGATGTTTACCTTTTTATTACTAATGCCATTAACACTGTATCTTATACTACTACTAAAAAAAAAAAATTCCAAACCATCCAGTATGGATGTCAGATCTCACTGCTTCTAACCATAAAAAAAGGGGGAACCTCTGGGCAGCCTTTAGAAGGACAGGAAACCTGGAAATATACCGTCAATATCAACTCCTAAACCAGCTCGTTCAGGCTACTCTCAAAAAGGAGAAAAATGATTTCGAACTCAAACTTGCAACAGAATCGGGGTACGCAGCGAAGGATTTTTTCAAATATGTTAAAACTAAACAAATTCTTAAACCCCAAATTGGCCCCCTTAAAACCAACACTAATACATTTACATCCGAACCTCATGAAATGGCAAACCTTTTAATTCAAACCTTTGCTGAAAATTATTCCAGCATTTCAACTGGAATCCTGCCTCCTCTCGCTAAGTACCCTGTCGCGATCTCACCCCTAATCTTTACCAGTGAAAACTTAGCCACAGCCTTCTCTAAATTTAAACCTCACGCTTCTGCTGGTCCTGATGGAATACCAGCAGATGTATTGATTGTGCGTAAATACTTCCTTGTCCCTATTCTCGTTCCTATTTTCAATAATATGCTCTGCACAGGGTTTGTCCCCAAAATATGGCGCGTTGCTTATATCACACCAATTTACAAAAAAGGGGAAAAGGAGGACCCTGCTAATTACAGGCCTATTAGCATCACTTGCCACCTTTGTAAGATCTTTGAGATGGTTATAGCACAGCACATTACAACCTTTCTTGAAACTGAAAACTTAATTACTTTTAACCAACATGGCTTTCGTCCTAACTTTTCAATTGTTACAAATCTTCTAGCATTTTATAGTGACATTTTTGTTAACTTGGATCAAAATATTCCTGTCGATGCTATTTACCTGGACTGCATGAAAGCATTTGACAAAGTCCAACACCCCCTCCTACTGCACGCCCTCAACATGCACGGTATCGTGGGACCTATTTTGCAGTGGATCAGGGAATGGTTGTCCAACCGTTCACAACAAGTTATACTGTTAGGCTCGTTCTCCACTAGTTACCCTGTTCCTAGCAAAGTTATTCAGGGTTCTGTTTTGGGACCTTTGCTCTTTTTAATCTTCTTTAATGATTTCGGCAGTTCTCTTCCAAAATCCATTTCCAAATTCGCCGACGACTCTAAAGCCAAGCATAAACTTACCAATTACAATGACACCATTGCTTTCCAGCAGCATATCGATAATCTGTTCTCCTGGTCCCAGAAATGGCATATACCAGTACACTCCACCAAAACAGCAATTTTGCATTTTGGCAAAACTAATCCTAACTGTCAGTACTACTGGGGCTACGACCCATTACCGTGTCTTACTGAAACTCCTGACTTAGGTTTACCATAGACAACTCACTGAAGTTTGATAAACATATTGCAAAAATAATTCAAAAAGCGTCGTCAGTCGTTTTTCTTATTAACCGTACAATCACATCCCGATCTCCGGAAATTTACATTAGACTTTATGTGTCAATAGTTAGACCGATTCTCGAATATGCATCCGAACTCTGGTACCCGTCACTGATTAAACATCACACCGCGCTCGAGAAAGTTCAACGTAGATTAACAAAAAACGTAAACGGATTTAAGTACATACCTTATAAACGTAGATTACAGCTACTAGGCCTTCACTCACTCTGGTGGAGGCTATCTAGGGGTAATCTCATTACACTCTTCAAAATCATTAAGTGTAACTTAGGAGGAACGTCGGTCAAAACCCTTTTTACCTTCTGTAATTACTCTGCAACACGGGGGCACCCCTTCAAAATTCAACGCCCTATCATTAATACAAATTGCGCCAAGGGTTTTTTCACTTACCGCTTGATCTCTTTATGGAACGGTTTGCCTGCGTCTGTGGTTGAGGTCCCCAATGTAAATATGTTCAAAAACAGACTTGATAAACATGTTATGGAACACACCGATTGGCAATTTTCCCCCTACAGTGTTTAATTGCACTACACCCAACATGTTCTTTTTTGGTAGTTATCCACCACAATTTGTTGAAATTTGCAAACAATTATCAAGTCGCTAGACATCCTTAAAACTACAAACTAATGCACAATTTGACCAACTTAAAAACTCTTAGCATGCCAATGTAATTACGATATTACCCGGAATTGCTCTACTTAAAAGAGAGTAACTACTAGTGTTACTTGGTGTAAACCTCAATTTTTTATTTTATTTTTATTTTTTTTGGGCACCAGTTTCACTATCCATCGATGTTGGTACTCGCATCGTGTGCATGACCTGCTGGAAGTTGCATGTGTTGCTAATCCGAATTAAACGCATAAACTATTATGTTGTGGGTTTTCCCCTTACAGCTGAATTGTTATGGGTTGCGTAGGCTATTAATCACTTTTACCATCCACCTAGGATGTAGTACATAACATGAATTCTTTTTCTCACGCAGGACCGATTTGTTCAGTACTTACTGTTTGCTGTAAATTTAAATATATATTTTAACGATTTTCCCAAAGCTATATATACTGTTATACTGGTGGTCTTCACCATATTATTGTATTGCATGTTGATTACGAAAGTGACATAGGGTATAGTAAATTATTTTTCTTGTTAATACTAACGTTATTTTTCCCTCAAACTTTTCTTTTTTTTTTTTTTCCTTTTGTACAATATGTTTGAATTGTATTTATCCTGTATATACTTATTTTTGTCTTTTCCACACAGCCAGACGGCACTGTGGAGCAAGTATAAATAAAGTAAAGTAAAGTAAAGTAATTAAACGTGAATACCTGAATTTGATAACCAAGACGGATCAAGCACCATAACAAAGCAATGTTTTTAAAACATTTTAACAAATACTTCAAAATACCAGTGTTACCTGGTTGATTTTGGTTTCTATTGCTACCATGAAAATATATATTACCTAATTTTTAGCATTCTTCTTCTCTCATGCTGCCTGAATTAGAGAAATAACGAAGAAATCACTCCGTCCCACTACCCACTGCGCATCGCACGGCGCGCCTCCATTATAGTATATTAAGCCTGAGCAGAACGTTCCGACTTATCTTTCGTACCTCAAAGTGCCCAGATGGCAACAAGAGGGGAGGAGGGTGGGAATTAGGTAATGTACATTTTTATGGTAGCAATAGCAACCAAAATCAACCAGGTAACACTGGTATTTTGGAGTTTCTAGTTGCCATGAAAATATACATTACACACATGTTTATTAAAGTGGCAGTAGCGCCTATGGAAAAGTGAACGAAAATTCCAGTGCGCCATCTCGTGGCAGTGATATTGTTAACCATCACAGCTTGCTCCCAGATGCACGAAGATGTACCAAGTTTTTATTCAATAATTATGGCGATTAAGGCTTGTTTGTTTCATTAAAAGAAACGACATTATGCATTCCTTCGCTTGATGCAACAAGTCAGTTGTAGATAGTACTAGATAGCACCAGGAGCTAATGACATATACCACATCCTTAGGGTTTATTACACTCCTGATAGCGCTAGATGTTGCCAGACTCTGCCTACTTTCGATCGGTGATAGTACTACTTTAATTTAGTATACTTTTAAAGACCGATCGAATCCGAGGTTTGAACTGAACAATCACGGGAAATAGCGATAGCAAACATTTACTATTTTAATTCCTTCATGAACAGTTGAACACTAAACAAAACACACGTAATTGTGTATTAATTCTACATCATTTTAAATACAATTTCATCATAAGAAGGGAAGAAAGGGGATCCCAGGGAACCTGCTCAAGTTTATGTTTCTGAGGTCACCGACACTAGATGACAGCGATTCGTCCCCCATTTGTCATGTAATGGACTGACCGGATCGTCACAATGAGGGCGCATGACTATCAGTTTCGTGGTTTATAGGTTCACGGATAAAGCTTGTAGCACACTGCTCCGTTCCGTCCCGTCCGACGACTGACGGAAACGGATGGTCCAGCGCACATTGTTTCCGTCGCTAACTGTTTCAGTCGGCTCTGCTAAGCTTTTCAATTTGAACGACGGTGCACACGTGCGTTTTTAGGACACGCGTCGACGCTGCGGTGACGCATCCAATCAACGTACACGTATGTTTTATTAACGCGCGTTGACGCTGCGGTAACGTATGTGCGCGTTCGGTTCCCTAACCTCGTGTACAATAAAATTATAGTTTGAAACCAATGAGACGATCGGACGATATTGCTTTTTTCGCCTACCTCGTGAACAAAAAATATATTTTCAAACCAATGCGACGAATTTTGGTACATTGATGTGCTAATTTAAGACGTACCAGGGAAATATGTTATACATTCTTCGCAGATTAACTAAAAAATTCGGATAAGTTCTTTAATTACTTCCCAATGAGTCTTCAATCATTTCTGCAGCAACATTTAATATTTCAGGATAGTTCTTTACTCCCCCAATAAACAATTCCATGTCTATTTCTTCGAAACTGGACGCCATTTTCGGTACGGCTTTTGCGGTAAACGACGGATGTATGCACTTCTCAAGTCACACAAGGTACTGAGAGACGCAATTGCGCTCTTTTAACGCTGCGTTGACGGGGGAAATTGCGGTGCAAAACGACAGCACGAGCGGCGGGCGGTAACGCGACGTCGACGCAGGGACAGTCACGGACAGTGAAATATAGACACTTCTGCATGGGCAGCAACACGCAAATGATCGATTAGTCGTACCACTCCATTCAATTGAATCAGTTGGCTTTCTTCTGCTTGTGACGTCATCTGGCTGGCTGGAAGGCAATGCACCACCACCTGTAGAAACTAATCTATTAAGCTGCACAGCAGTGAAGCCGACATTTCCAAAGTCTTCATTTCACGGTCGTGATTTAAGGGGTAGCAAGACCGAAATGAAGGGTCAATCATACCTGGATGCTCAACAAATACGTGAACTTGTCAATGTCGAT
>JAHWFP010047367.1:1733-27506 GCA_023313725.1 Lithobius niger | reverse complement strand
TTACGTTTGAAATATATGATAGGTAAAGCACAACAGCACTTAAACAGATGCAATTTTTTCAATTGTACATTTGATTATTTCAAGTAAAAATCACCAATTTTTTCCGTGTACATTTTTACAAGTGAAATGAAACTTCAATCATATAACCCCTTTTTTACGGCACACTTCACGTTTTTGTTAGTAATCCGTGTGCCTTTTGTACTGCTATGGCGTCATGCTACAAAGGTTTATATATGCATTGTTTATGCAAGCATTATTGCTGGCCACTTTGAAACAATTCAACTCAGCTGTGAAAGCCTGCATTTACGAAATAAATACGCCATCCTATCGTTTCTAACTGCCAATTTTGAGGCCGGAGTCCTCGAAATTAACAACGTAGCTTAGTTTGGTTTAAATCTATATGCGAATAGCTGAAACACGGATTCTTTCAAAGGGTCTTAGCGAGCGTTAACCGCACCCTGTCATCTGCCCGACGAAGCCCTAAGGCCCTATGTCTGCAGGACCCGGAATGGATTCTTTCATTTTGCCCTTCAACAATGAACTTTTTAGCAAAGACATAACACGCGCACAAAGAATGGATCTGGAGTTTGCTCAGTGGCATTGTTCCCAAATTACAATGGTTAAAACAATGTAAAACAATCAAAATGATCGTTCAGGGACCCGTAACTCCGGAATGCATGGACCAATCGAAAAAGTGGTTCCTGTAAGGTTGAAGCCCAGGGAAATTTCTGGGTAAGATCATGTTTCAGATTTTAGGTAGGTGCAGTAGTTTTTTCTGAAACCGTGTCACACAAGCAGAAGAAGAAGAATAACAAGTGAACAGTTTTCAAATTTCCGTGTGGCTCCCTACTTTCACTCTTGTACGGAATTGCATAAGAGTTGGTGTAAAATTAAGAAACGTTTCTATCTACCATCTGGCGCAGTTTGGTCGAAATATATTGAATAGAAACGGAGAAATTAATAGTTTTAGTTTTGCTGGAGAGAGGACTTCAATAATCTATTAATAAACAAAAACGGAACGTTAAATGTTTAGAGTAAGGATCTAAAAGTCAAAACCTAGAAGGAACACGGACAAGCTTTGACAGTTAGGGTCTAGGTGTAAAATTTTGTCAGTAAGAGGCTGGAAAGCATTAGACCCTTACTACCCGGTGGTTAGATTAGTTCTAGTCTCTTGAACGGTTGTAGCAGGTTTTCTTTGTTCTTAGAATATTGTTTTGGAACTTTAATAACACAATTTTCTTGTGAAGTTTGGCATTTTGTCTTTTGATGCTTTAGAATTTTTATTATATTTCGTAGATTTATGGTAGAGGATTACCATAATGCTCTCTGCTACGAATATGCTGGCATGTTACTAAATTGAAAAATAATTTTCAACGTAGAGCAAAGCAGGAAACGTATAACCATACTACCATTTGATCATCACATGGGTCGTTGTAGGATGATTTCCAGTTTTTCGTGAAAATGTATTTATTGCTGACCACCGGGTAGTAAGGGTCTAATGCTTTCCAGCCTCTTACTGACAAATTTTACAGCTAGACCCTGACTGTCAAAGCTTGTCCGTGTTCCTTCTAGGTTTTGACTTTTAGATCCTTACTCTAAACATTTAACGTTCCGTTTTTGTTTATTAATTCGTGTTACTTTTAGAATTGCAGCTAAACTGTAAAACAGTGCAGTTGGCGGTCACAGCTGATAGTTTAACACAAGAGACCCTAGGCTGACCCTCACTAATCTAGCTATCGCCAATGTTAACAATAGAAACAAATCCTTTAATCTTCAGTCTATGTCTCGCAGCCGATGTTTGCTAATTGGTATTGTTGCATAATAACAATGTTTAAAACAATGTAAAACAATCAATCTGGTGGTTTAGAGCTCCGTAACCCCTGAACCACTTGACCAATTAGAAAAGGCCTTATGAAAAGGGCACATCTACAGAGCAATACCTGTAAAATGAGCTAAGAACCAGCTTTATAGGACAAATGGTTTGACCTGTAGAGAGGACAGACGAAAGTATCCCCAGAACAACAACAACAACAAGAAGAAGAAGCTGAACAAGAAGTTGTCTATTTGGCCCTTGTCTGCATCTCGGGTTTGGCTGGACCGATTTTCACAATTTTTGGACTGCAGACAGGCCTTTACTAGTCAAGGCTAGATTCCAAATTTGGTTTAAATATGTTTACTTTTGACGGAGTTATAAGCTCTCAAAGTTGAGAGTTTAACACAGAGGTCCTAGGTCGACCCTTACTAACACTGGCTATCGCCAGTGTTAATATATACTGCTATTGCCGTGTATGATAATAGTAAGAAATCAATGTCAGCTGAGACATGCTCAAACACTTACATGAAGATACTTATTGACACCATATCTGCTTGCTGATCTTGAGTAATATTTAAAGGCGAAGAAGCAGAAGTTATGTTGTAAGTTTCGGCAAGAACTGGACGTGGCGACAAGGGAATGAGGGACTGAGCAGGACAGTTATGGGGGGAAAAGAAGAAGAGGAGAAGAATAAGAATTGGTTTATTGAATCAGGTCAACAGTACAAATGCCGTATGTGTCCTCAACCCACAAGAGCTAATGCTCGCGTGTGGCGTGGGGCTACCATATAGAAAAATAACTAAAAAAAATAACACAAGAATTACAAATGTCAACTTATGCGACAAATACAAAGTTTGAGTGCATCCTAGAAAAAAGAAATAATAATAATAGCTATAATAAAATTGTTACCGTCATTATTAGCAATTGCAAAGTTACTATTTTAAAAGCCATTTTTATCACCATTTTTATTACTATTTTAAGTTACTATTTTTAATACTATATACTTTTTAATAGTGAATGCAAAGTTACTATTATTAGCAAAATGCAATTACTACCATTATTATACCAAATGCAAAGTCAAGGTACATCTTGGAAAAATACAATAACAACAGTAAAAATAAAATAAACATGCTACAAAGAAACAAATAAAATCAAAGTAACACACTGCTGAAAGTATTTTTCAGCTTATAATTTTGAATAAATCTTCAAGAGCCACAGTACTAATAACCAGTAGCCACCGAAACAGGTATTTCAGGAAATGATGAATTTCAGTAATATCTTTGTAGTTGGGTATGTTATTGTAAAATTTGCTTCCAAGGAAGTAGCTGCATTTATGAAGTTTTTCTTTAGTAACTTTATTTAGGCTGAATGACAAAAATTGTTAGATTCACTCCTCGTGTGGTAGTTGGTTACAAAACGTGTTATAGCATACTTATTAAATCTGCGGAAGTTAATTAAAACTCTGTGAACATACAAATGGGTACTGTCAGAATACCTAGCTTTTGAAAGAGTTGGAATGCACGATCACGCTGTTTTTTGAAAGTCGTTACTCGAACAATTTTCTTTTGGAACTTGATAACAGGATCAATAGTATTCATGTAAGTTCTACCCCAGCATGTAATCGAGTATTGAAGGTGTGACTGTCCCATGGCAAAATAAGATAATTTAAGCATCTTTAATGGAACATGCTTTCTAAGACAATACATTGTGCACAAGACTGCACGCAGTCTGCTAAGAACTGCAGCAATTTGACTCCTCCAGTTTAACATTCTAGGCTAAGGTGACAACAAGATAGCAAACTTCGTTAACCTTTTGGATTGAAGGGCAATCACATGGTGGAGTTATCCGCATTGAGCAATTGGCAAAGGTTAGAAATAAAAAAAAAAATTGAGACAACCAATTCCATCCAAGACAAGAAACAAAATTAGCTGTAAATATTAGTAATAAACGAAAACCATAACGGAGCCAACATTGTGAAGCGCTCAGGATGACAAATGAACAGCAAAAACGACGAAAAAAATCACGTGCCATGATGAGTCCTGGAATTGAACCCTGGTCTTTGGATTGGGCCATCTTCGTTTCTTCAATCATGCTGTGGCTCAGAAAATATTTGTCCAGGGTTGGACGAATTGCTCCCGAATCTCAGAGCAATGCTGCGAGATTTATGTCATCAGCATTATACAGCGCTCAGGACAATTTGCCGTGATGCTGCCATCAAAGCGTAGCATATGGATTTTAGTATGATCTGCTCGAACGTTAGGGTTTCTTCATGTCCTCCATTCATGGTACGGGTTTCCCACCTGACTAACTATACCTTTGATCTTAACCACGCAGCATAAGAAGCATGATTAAGTTACTGGTGGTGCAACAATAAAATTATGGTGCAAACAATTTTACTATAGGCAACCATTTTTTTTTTTACAAATACTTTAATAAAACTTAATAGTTAAGAGGAATATGTATGCTTCTTAACGTTTATGTTTTAATTGAATCATGTTTCTTGTGCCTATGTAATTGCTTGTGGTAGGAAATTTAATTTACACTAAATTAAACTAAACAAAAATTATAATTAAAAGGCGAGAGACACAGAGAGAAAAAACTCGCTGGTGTTGCGTATGATTAAATCGGTAAAGCTACAAACGTATAAAAAGTAGACAACTTATAACATGCAAATGTCGACGATTGATTCTTATTATAGTAAGTCTGAACAAGAGGAGCCAGATTACGATTTTCATATTGTAAATCTGCAAATCTGCAGCTAGAGTGTTATAGGACAGTGTGGTTGAATTATGACTATGGATAATTGTATGGTCTAAAACGAGTGAAGGAGATAGTAAAAAAAAAAAACAGCAAAAAGCTATTTCCAAGGTTCATCTCCAGAGCATATACGATTTTACAAGCAAAGTTTTTGCTTACGTCATACAAAAAAATTGTCAGGGTCTCTTACAGTGACGGACTGGCTTTATTGGCAAACCTTGATTGTACCTCTTTTTACAATCTCTTCAAACAAATATTTTTTGTGCGTATAGTCTACCTATTTTTGTTGATTTTAAGTGATTTTATTTGATCCCCACCGAACTGTGCTTGTTTGCCATCTTTTCAAACTTGTCTCCATTGTTACCATCAAAGACTCAACTGTAGACTGTCACACTAAAAGATGAAACTCGATACAAAGTAGCAACAGTTGACAGTCGTTAAATCCAATTGCCGGTTTAATTATGTCTTGACAACTACCGTTTGAAACAAGTTCTTAATTCAAAAACTGACGTAGGTTGTTAATGAAAGAATAAACAGGTTTTAGCTTTTTAGTTGAACTCTTATGAATAGCTGATCATTTAATAATTAAAGTTAATATCCGTAAAGGTTCATCTCCTCCCCTCCCTTCCATAACTCTTTTAGTGCTTGACTCGAAGACATTTAAACAATAAACAAGTATGGACGAAAGGTCCTATGACTTTTTTACAGGCCTAGTTAGCAAATGCGTTCAAGGTACAATTTCAGTGCAATTAGGGTAGTCACAACAGGAATCTAAAGCCAAGGCATGATGCGTTATTTTATAGCTACATTTACCTCAGTAGGATAAAAGAATAACTGCCGAAAACGTCATAGGCCACCCTTATTAGACATTAAAAAAGAAAGGAATTGACGATCCTTGTCTGAAAAGTACACAATCCCACCGTGCATTTATAGCCCAGTTATTTTAGGCTAGACTTTGCTAAAACATGGGATTAATTCAAAGAAAGCTTAACGTTGGCACATAAGGAGCTACCAGTGGGGTATGAAACATACTAAAAGTCCCCTGGGCTGGCTTCCTCTGGGACATTGGAAAAAGGGCGTAAGTAACACGTCATAGATGTAGTAGGGTGGCTAGAGAGTTGAATTATTCACTTACTGTGAAAAGCATGAAATTTGGTATGGATGCACATAAGAGTAACTGGAAAAAAATAGCTATGATATCAAGTTCAACCCCCCTCCCCCTTGAGGGGGAGAGGGGAGGCCCCCCCCCCCCCCCCCACACAAAATTTTTTTTTGGCTGTAACTCCTTAACCGTTAAAAAAATCAAAAGCATAACGTGAAAACGTTCAGCATACAATTCTGAATAGAAGGGGTGATAAACATCTTTTGCGTAAAACAGACTCTTGAAACCCAAAGTCTTATTCAAAGTATATCGCCCTTAATTTGCGCGAACGCTCTTTTTGTCACTTGGTTAAATAGTGCTTTTCGTGTTCAAATTACTCTTGCGAGCCCTATAATACCCCGAAAAAGAACTGCTTAGGATTTTATGAAAGGTGGGGATCTATTCTTTCCATAAATTATTGCCGAATTTTTTTTAGTTTGATAGGGACCGACTTTCGCCAATTTAAAGGTGAAGAGGTAAGGGCGTAGCGGCGAAAGCGTTTATGGTGATTTTTAAATTCAAAGTGCTACAGCCATCCATCTTATAGCCCGTAATGGACATGTTTAGAATATTCTGAAAGGTGGGGATCTATTCTTTCCATCAATCCTAACAGAAATTGTTTGCCTTAGGTAGGGACCGTCCTACGCCCGTTTAAAGGTGTAGCTGTAATTGGTGTGGCGGCAAGGTTGAATTTTCAAAGTGACATTGTAAATGCTCATATTTGTATTTATATCTAAGCTAAACAATTTCGGTTAGGATTGATGGAAAGAATAGATCCTTGCCTTTCAGAATATTCTAAGCATGTCTTTTCGAGCATTTAGGGGGCTCGCAAGAGCACTTTGAATTCCAAATTCAACATGCGCTTTCACCGCTACACCATTACCTCTTCAACTTTAAATGGGCATAGGGCGGTTCCTATCTACGTTAAACAATTTCGGTTATCACTGATGAAAAGAATCAATCCCCACCTTTTAAAAAATCCTCCGCATTTCCATTTCGGGCTGTCAGAGGGCTCGCAAGAGCAATTTGAATGCGAAAATCACTACAACAACCAAGTGAAAAAAAAGAGCATTCGCATGTATTAATGGTGATACACTATAAATATGATTTTTGGGGTTTAAGGGTTACGTAAAAGATGTATATCACCTATCCTGTTCAGAAATGTATGCTGAACTTTTTTGCATCACATTATGCTTTTGTTTTGTTGACGTTAAGGTTTTTTTTTTTTGGGGGGGGGGGTGTATATCTCCATTTTTTTTTGGGGGGGGGGCGAACTTGCTATCATAGCTTTTTTTTTCCGGTTACCCTTCATCTGCATCCATACAAAATGTCATGCTTTTCTCAGTAAGTGAACAATTTTAACTTCTCTCTAGCCACCCTACTACATCTATGTTACTTACGCCCTTTTTCCAATGTACCGGAGGAAGCAAGCGTCTTAGCCCAGGAACTTTTAGTGTGTTTTATACCCCATTGGTAGCTACTTATGTTCCAACTATCTGCTTTGTTGACGTTGTAGAGTTACGTACAGCCAAAAAGATAGGTTTTTTTTTTTGGGGGGGGAGGGGGTTAAATCACCATTTTTCTTTAGGGGGAGGGGGGATTGAGGCTTAATGGCGCGTCGACAACGTGGTCATTAGCGCCAACCTCAGTCACAGTGTAGCGGTCCGGGTTGCCACTGCACCACACATTACAGAGATGTTATTCAAACCCCAAATCTAAATCTTGTCATACATCTGTACATCTGTAGGGGGAGGGGTTCGAACGTGCTATCATAGTTATTTTTTTCCGGTTACCATTAATATGCATCCATACAAAATTTCAGGCTTTACAAAGCAAGTGAACAATTCAACCCTCTAGCCACCCTGCTACACGTATGGAAGACATGTTTCCTACCCGGACCACTGCACTGTGACTGAGGTTGGCGCTAATGACCAAGCTGTCGACACGCCATTAAGCCTCATTCCCCCCCCCCCTTTTTCAATGTACCGGAGGAAACAAGCGTCTTAGCCCAGGGGACATTAACTTAGTATGTTTCATACACCATCGGTAGCTATTTATGTGCCAACTTTCAGCTTTCTTTGCATTAGCCCCATGTTTTAACCTAAAATGACTGGGCTATTAGACTTACTTGCATGCAACCAAAACATTGCTTCTGCTTGGCGTAAATGAGCCTTGGGTCATCAGTAGGCTTACAGTAGTAACATTTTTAGCTGAACTTGTAGTTCGTCGTCCGTGTAGTGGAATCGAAGTCTTCATAACATTCCTGAAAGAAAGAAATCATCGAAGTAAGAATTCTTTAAGAAAAAAACAACTATGCGTGCTGCAATGTTTTACTAAACGCTGATACTATGTACGCTGTGTTATGTGTTGGGGGGGGGGGGGGGGGATTGAAGCTTAATGGCGCGTCGACAGATAGGTCATTAGCGCCAACCTCAGTCACACTGCAGAATTCCGGGTTATGTATTGGAAGTGTGAGTGTACATCAGCGTACTCGTGGAATGAAGTTCTAGATTTAGCTATCAACTTGGCTTGTTTAAATGGCTACGTAACATTTACTTTGGCCAGTTGTAAGGTTTTGCTTCGTAAGGGAAGTCTTAATCCTGTTAGCAAAGACAAATTATACCTTCTGTTAGTGAAAGATAATCTAAATTATTTAATTTGGTATGGTACAACAGTGTGGAGGGGTAGTGTTATTTGGTTTGAACCAGACTGACTCTGGTTTCTGTCACAGAATGTAATTTGGACAAATCGTTTCTTCGGGAGTGCATGCGGAATAAGGTGTGAAGGGTTCTGATTTGAATTCGATCAGACTGGCTGTGGTTCCGACCACAGATATAACTTGGTCAATACTAGTTTTCAATGAAGAATAAGGAGTGAAGAGTTTTGATTTGTGTTAGACTAGACTGACTTGGGGTTTGGGGTTTGGTCAACATCTCTGGAATCTCAGGCCACTGCACTGTGACTGAGGTTGGCGCTAATGACCAGCTGTTGATGTGCCACTAAGTTTCGCTCCCCCCCCCCTCCCCCAGGACTGACTCTGGTTTCGTCCACAGTTATAATTTGGACTATAATTTTCTTCAGGAGTACATGAAGAATAAGAAGTAAAGAGTTCATATTTGGTTTGGGCGAAACGGACTCTGATTTCTTCCACAGAATAATTTGGACAATACGTTTCTTCAGGAGTACGTGAAGAATAAGCCGTGAAGAGTTCTGGTTTGGTGTGGACCAGACTGTGATTGCTTCCATAGATATAGTTTGTACGATGCGTTTCTTTAGGAGTACATGAAGAATAAGGAGTGAAGAATTCTGATTTGATTTGGACCCGAATGACTGTAGTTTCGTTAGCAGAAATGATTTGGACAATACGTTTCTTCAGCAGTGTATGAACAAAGGAGTGAAAAGTTCTTTTTTTGATTTGAACCAGGCCTACTGTGGTTTCTTCCACAGAAATAATTTCCCAGTACATATCTTCATGAGTACATTAATAAAATGGAGTAAAGAGTTCTGATTCGGTTTGGACCAGACGGACTTTGGTTTTTCCAAAGATATAATTTGGACAATTCCTTTCTTCAGAAGTACCTGAAGAATAACGAGTGAAGAGTTCTGATTTGATTTAGATCAGAACTGGCAATGGTTTCTTCTGCAGCTATAATTTGGACAATAATTTCTTCATGAGCACTTGAAAAACACGGAATGAAAAGTACTGATTTGGTTTGGACCAGACTGACCATAGTTTCTTATACAGATATAATTTGTGCAATACGTGTGTTCAGGAGTACATGAAGAATAAGAAGTCAAGAGTTTTGATTTGATTTGGACCAGTCTGACTCAGATTTTTCCACCGAATCTCAGAGCCCTGTAAAACATCTCACTTTCAGAAATTATAATAGCAATTTTCATAATTTGTTCAATTGCAATAAATGCCTTGTTTTTATATTTTTTCTAAACTTTACTCTTAACCTCGTGGTCTTGCCCCCTATTCCTCGCGCCCTTCCCTGGTGCTCCATTGCGTGTGGTCCTCACTCTCTTCCCACTTTAGAGCTATTGCTACACCCTTTGTTTATGTATGATAAGATCTAGATCTCGGGTGTGTTTAAGAATTCTGTAATGTGTGGTGCAGTGGCAACCAGGTCCACTGTTCTGTGACCGAGGTTAGACTAGAACGGTAACATGTTACGTTTTCAACGCTTGGTTTCGTTTTCGGTTCTGACGTGGTTCATGTGCTTCTTACTTGATACTTCCATATATATAAACATACACTTTTCCAATCGCCAATGAAGGGACGCTTGCTTGCACGCCACGCATCGGTGAAACCGAAAGGGACACACATGAAGGAGGGGGGGGGGGGATTGAGGCTTAATGGGGCGTCGACAGCCAGGTCATTAGCACCAACCTCAGTCACAGTGCAGTGGTCCGGGTTACCACTGCGCCACACATCAAGGCGTGAAATTAGGTATTAAACAGGACGGAAAGCCAAAGTGGTTAGAGAAGGGTTAAATGTTGCCTATGGACGTTTCCCTTTGGCCATGTCATTATGGCTCAGCGGTAGGGCCTCGGTCTTTGGTTTCAAAGATCGTGGGTTCAATTCCCCGCTCAGGCATTCTGACAATTAAGTCCAAAAGGCAATGTAAATAGGTTTGTATGACTTGATAACGAGAGTAATCTATTCCCAAAAGTGTCTTTTTTTTAATGTCTTACTTGTACCTTTTAGTTAAATTTTCCATACAATTTCGCACTTACTGAAACATTAACCACAAAGTATATCCCCTTAGAACCAAAATCACGACGACAAAAGTTCCCACAGTACTAGCATCAAACAAAAACACACACAAAAAAAAAGCCATTAAGATTCATAAGCTTGGCGTACTGGTTACATTTTCAACCATTAATTGAAAGACATGATGAACATGCTTTAGATTTCGTTTTGTGTGTCAACTCTTTTAGGCCCACATTCCAAACGCGTACACTATCTCGAATTCGATTTGAAATGACGTCATAACTATTTAATGCCTAACACCACCCGATTTCTTCTATACGTACCCCTATGAGGTACACGCCAAGCTGTCGATACGCCATTCATGCTCACCCCCTCCCCATCCCCTAAGATGTTCTGTGGTGATGGCACTAAGTATAGCTACCATCACTTCAAGTCTTGAGTTCGATAAGCTGATAGCATATGGAATCCACGGGCCTTTGTTGAGGTTTTCGATAATTTTTCGATTAATTTCTCCGTAGAGCGGGTTTATCAAGATAAACGTTGACCTTTGAAAGTCAATATCCCTAAAATTTCTTTCCCTCGATAGTAGATTGTATCAAGATAAACTTTGATCTTTGAACATCAATATTTTTAAAATTCCTTTCCCTAAATAGCAAATAATGTCAAGAGGAAACTTGATCTTTGAAACCCAATATCTTTCCCTAAATATCTTTCCCTAAAAATATCTTTCCCTAAATAGTATATAGTATCAAGAAAACTGAGATCTTTGAAAGTCATAATCCCTAACATTTGTTTAAATATCTTAATTTTGATCTTTGAAAGTCAAGATCCCTAAATTTCTTTCCCTAAATAGCAATTATTAGCAAGATAAACTTTGATCTTTGAATGTCAATATCCCTAAAATTTCTTTACCAATTTTTAACCACAAGTGATTTTCGAACCAAAATTAAAAGTATAGCTTAGAATGCATGTGCAAAATTTCAAAAGAACCGGACAACGTGTTCGAAAGTTATCATGGAGACGGACAGACAGACATCAGCACAGGATGACTAGTGCCTTTGCACTGCTGCATATTGTGAGTGTCTAAAACCATAAATTAATTTTGGGTGGCATTTTCCTAGATGGCCGCCAGGTGTGCCCAAATGTAAACAGTGGCCTTTTTCTTGCGCTTAATCCATCTGCTGTTGATGCGCCATTAGACCTCAACCCCCCTACAAACATTCGAAATATTACTAGTCTCCAACAAGCTTTTACGAAACTACAACTTTAATAATATGCCGACGAACAAAAAATGTTGACTCATTTTTTTTGCCCATTCAGTAGCCCATTTGCATAGGCTGGCCCCTTCGCAATGTTTTCGCAAACCCGTAGTGTGCGTTAGTGTAGATTCCTGAATGCTTAATAGTACAGCGGATGCTCCAGCATGAATGAAAATTTGTTCTCTCTGTAGTAGGTATTATTAATAACGGAAGGACGGACTCGTCGCATAATGAAGGCGTTACGACTGAAATGCTGAATGGGACAGCTACATACAACACACGCCGGCTCACACAACATACAATAGTACATTTTCATATAGTTATTGTGATAACGTTTTCAACTTATGGCGTAGCAAACTTAGGGGAAGTCCAATTTATGGAGCAGCCACTTAACACGCAACTTATTATAAAAAAAAATAGATTACAGTTGTGTTGATGGTGGCAATACCTTCCCGACTCATGGCAACAACATAACACGCTACACACAAGTGTCCAGTCCACCTCCACCCCACCCACCCTCCACCTCCCAAAAAAAATGTGACTGAGGTTGACGCTAATGACTTAACTGTGGACGCGCCATTAAACCTACCCCCCCCTCCCCTCCAGCTCTACGTCTAAGAAATTGCTCGCTGCTTGGCATTATTTTGCAGAATACACTCTCCAGCAATGGCACTCGGCTTGTCGCTGCAGTCGCGGGGAAGAGGTGGTGTTACCTCGTTTGCATATTGGTCACACCAACCTTACTCACTGCATCTTTATAGGGAGGGGGGAGGTTATCCCTAATAAATGTCATTGGTGTCGTTGGCTTCTTACGACTTGTCACTTTCTGATTGAATGCCACCATCTTGATGGTGTCCCTCCCATGAGACATAGCTTGTCAATTGAGCAATGATTCTTCAATTTTAGCAAGTGGTACAGATGTACAATAAGATCTAGATTTTGGGGTTTGGATAACATCGATGTAATGTGTGGAGCATTGGCATCCAAGGCCATTGCACTGCGCCTGAGGTTGGCGCTCATGATCTTGCTGTCGACGGGGCATTAAGCTTCAAACCCCCCCCCCCCCCCCATCCCGTTCCACACCAAAAAGCCGGGTAGAGCCTAAAAACTATTGCGACTAAAAAAAAAAACCTTTTAATTTCTTAAGGTAACAGAACCGTTTGAAAAGACGGTAAAATAATGAAAAATGAAAGCATCTTTAGAGTACAGTTTGACCTGTTATAAAATGTGAATTCACAGAAGAATTAGCAGGGACCTTTGATTCAGGCTAAACAAAATAATGCTGTCTTGCTAAAACGATTCTAACGAAACGGAACTTTGGTTTTAAAATTACTATTGAAAGTGAAAATTGTTTTAATCACCGTAATTAGGAGTAGTGCCAGGCTGCCAGGCAAGGTATGATAGTAACAGGACAAGAAATATATTGGTTATTTTTGGTCCATGCCGCCGTTTACACAACGTGGTAGTTACGTGATTGCTACCCATTAACATTTAAGCCTAGCAGCTTAGCATAAGGCCCCGGGCACACGGCGGCCAAGCTGCGTGGCCAGGTCGTTGCGGCCAATGAGAATGCTTATGGTATATGTAGCAACGTGCACTTGACTGCGGCGGCCACTGGGATCCCAAGCGGCGTGCAGGCGACCCCAGGGCGGCCATATTTTCTCCATATTCATTTTGCACCACGTGATCGAGAATTTTCAACGAAATACGGACGTGACCGCGCGGCACGTCGCCGTGTTTTTGTGGCTGCGACAACCACTGGCTGCACGACCTGGTCGCCCAGTACGCCGGAGCCCAAAGCGACCAAGCCGCACGACCAGGTCGCTGCGGCCAACGTGAATGCTTACGTATATATAGCACGGCGCACTTGGCCGCCGTGCTACTTGGCCGCCGTGGCCAGTCAGTCACAGCGGTCGTCTGGACCCGGGCGGCCTGCAGGCAACCATATTTGCTCTATGTTCATTTTTCACCACGTGATCGAGAATTATCAATGAAAAACGACGTAGCCGCGCGGCACATCGCCGTTTTCTTTGGCTGCGATGACCACTGGCCGCACGACCTGGACGCCCAATGCGCCACCTGGTCGCTGTGAGGAGGTGGTGTTGGCCCGTTTGCGCATTGGTCACACTCGACTTACTCACTGTTTCCTTTTGCGGTGGGTTGACCCTCCTGAATGTTATTGGTGTCGGCGGCCACTTACGGTCCGCCACTTACTTGTTGATTGTCGCCATCTTGATGGTGTTCGTCGTCGTTTCCATCTTCCGCATGACATTGCGCGTCAGTTGGGCGATAAGTCTGTCCTCCTGTCCGGTGTTTTTTCAATTTTTGCAGGAGGTACAGATGTATGACAAGATTTAGATTAGGGGTTTGAATAACATCTCTGTAATGTGTGGTGCAGTGGCAACCCGGACCACTGCACTGTGACTGAGGTTGGCGCTAATGACCAAGTTGTCGACGCGCCATTAAGCCTCAATTCCCCCCCCCCCCAATGCGCGGGGTCCATAAAGGAAGAAGGAGAGGATATTGCTGTTTTGGATCCCAGTGTTAATCTGCTTAACCAAGGAGATGATTGACGATTAAAAATAGAAAGCTAGTACAGTGAACATAAAGCAAACAATTTTAGACGTTTCGGAGCAATTCACACTTCGTTAAGAAGCAGTAAAAGATAAGGCTAAAGCCACAGTCAAGTAAAACACTTTAAAATACATAAAAACGTAATAACTCGAAAATACAAGAATAAAAATAATAACTAAAATGTACCAAAGGCTCTCGTTTGCTAGTGCCGAGGAATTACAGATCGGTCCCTTTTATTCCTAGCGCAGTGGCAACCGGGACAACTGCACTGTGACTGAGGTTGGCGTTAATGAACTTTCTGTCGATGAGCCATTAAGCCTTAAACACCCCCCCCCCCCCCCCCACTTAGGCTGGTAATAGACGAATGGAGCTACCATCCTTAAACTTACTTGAACCTTTAAGCTGCCCTAGTGCCAAACGAAGCACATTTCTGAAAGCATTCAGAGTCCTTTGTTTTTAGTTCGGATTTCGCTAATGTTCGTTTTTCGATGAATGCATACATGAATGTGCAGCACTTCATCTAGATTTGGGATTTGTATAATGTCTCTGTAATGCATGACGCAGTGGCAACCTGGACCACTGCGCAGTGACTGAGGTTGGGGCTACTGACCTAGCGGTCGACGCGCCATTAAGCCTCAATTTCTTCCCAACACCCCATTTCAACTATTAGTGAATTATATAGATTGATACTTTTATTTCATAAGATTCAAACGCAACGAGTGATAATCTTTGTTGCAGAGTAAACTCGTGTGTAATGCAAAACCATTAAAGAACAACTGGGGGTGGCGACTATCTAGTCGCAACAAGTCTTCTGCCCACTTCCGCCACTATTGAGGAGCACAGGTCTATCACGCACTACAACAGCGATCTCTCTAAAGGTAGTAACGATCACAATTGCAAGTAAAAATGTGTTAGCTTTTAGGCCTAGTTTTCGATTTTAGGCCTAATTTTTACCTGCCGTTTTAATTTCGTAAGTAACAGCTAACGAAAAAATTCGGTTCGATAGTAGGCCGATACAGTCATGCAACATGGTGCCGAGACTTCACGTTGCCATGGCAACGATGAATCTTTAAACTTTTAGACGCAGGCATGTTAAATGTGACATTTCGCATGTTAAGTGCGACGATCAAATGTTATTATTTCATTGAGTTACGTAGGAAATGCCTATTAGCTATAAGAAAGCTACGATGTTTTAAGTCGCCTTGTTTTTTTTTTTTAATTCGCCTACTACTGTTGAAAAAGACAACGGACGGACGACGAACAAAGTCGCTACAATAGTTATCCCAAATTGCGCTGTACAGAAGGCTAAAAGCAATTAAGGTGTCAACAGGCAACGAAGTAAAAACATGAAGTTTCTGCATGAAGTTGTATTTTTTCCTAGTTTTCATTTGTTAGTAAAAACAAACGGAAACAAGGAAAAAATACAACCGACTACACATCAGCTATAGGCTCTGTGGATACTAAACAGTAACAACGAACGGTGCTAGTATACCAGGGTGGTCCATAAAAAACACAACAGCAAAACTTTTCTGTCATCTTTTTTGTTAGTACCCTCCAAAATCGTATAGGGTCAGAAGAGGGGGGGGGGGAATGAGGCTTAATGGCGCGTCGACAGCTTGGTCATTAGCGCCAACCTCAGTCACAGTGCAGTGGTCCGGGTTGCCACTGCACCACACATTACAGAGATATTATTCAAACCCCTAACCTAAATCTTGTCATACATCTGTACCTCCTGCAAAAATGAAGATGTCTAATAGAACGGGTAGGTTTGAAAGTCCCTTTACGGTTCTGGTGGGTGCTAACAAAAAGGTTTGGACTTGCTGGTACGTTTTTATGGGGGGAGGGGGGGGGGGATTGAAGCTTAATGGCGCGTCGACAGCTAGGTCATTAGCGACATTTTTATGGACCACCCTGCATACTTGCGTAATATCCTGCACATTGTTTATATATAGTAATCGCGTTCATAGTATGTTGGAAAATATTTAGGCATTTTATGTGGTACCGTACAGTGTGAGACCTATTAATAACAACATAACATTATTGGACGTGCAAGTTTTAGACCTCAATTTAGAATGGCTATCGATTTCATTCCCTTTGTACTGGTAGTGAACAGTCTAAAAAGATTTTTTTAGGTTTATGAAATTCTCGCTTCTTACGTATTGCAAACAAAAGTATTGACGAGCGAGGTATTAGGATAATATTCAAAGTGACTGTGCCATTTTAGGAAGGTTTAAATAGGTTAGTTTAAATAGGTTAGGTTTTAACAAAAAATCTAACCTACCCTTTTTAATTTGACCTATTTAAACTTGATCTAACCCATTTATTTACATAATAAAATTTCCTTTTTCGTTGACGGTAGACCGCAGTACACTAGCATCCTAAAATGATTACGTTAGCTTATGTTAGGGTAGAAAAAAATCTAACGTATGTAACCTAACATAGTTAAACCTAACCTTTTTAAACCTTATAAAACCTAACCCATTTATTTATATTATAAAATTTCTTTTCTGTTTGATGGTAGACCGCATACTATACTAGCAAAGAACATTGCAAGGTCAGCAAGTCCATTGTAGACCTTTGATTTGAAAACACGAGCTGAATGGTACAGTAGAGCATCATAAATCTTTGACGCCTGGTAAACAACGTATAACATTTATATAAAATTCCCCGCCTAGCTTTTGGTAACAACACGTGAAGCTGACTAAAGGTGATCTAGTGTTATAATACGCCGTAAGTATGTGTTGTATGGTTTTATTTTACACAACCATGATTTCCTCAACATACAACTGCCTAAGGGATAATAATTACAAACTGTAAATAGAGGGGCTGACGGTGTCGTATGTTTATGAGAGGATAGCTCTAACAACCTTTTACGCAGAATAATTGAGGGTTTCAAGTTAAGTTTTACTGTTGTAAAATCGTGGGGACCGTAAATTTTGGGGTACAACCTTGTGTCAGTTGCTGCAACCCTTTACTCACTTCTTCCTGTCTTCCCTCACGTCAGTTTGTCTGGGGTTGTTGTGGAGCACCTTCTTGCAACAACCAAAGTCACTCCGCAGTTTTGGCATGCTGCCACCGATTGACGACCACTACCACTCTGACTTTTAACTAACTGTGGCATTTGTCGCGGAGCCGGCCTAGCGTGCTCACCCGGTCAACTCCACAAGTATGGGATTTGGACAGCACTGGCAGTAACTACTGCTAGTACCGGAGATGTGCCCTTTATATAGAAACAGAAATTTTAATTGGTCGAGTCATTTCGAGGCCCTGAACGATCAGTTTTATTGTTTTACATTGTTTTAAACATTGTTATTAGGCAATAATTTCCACCGAATCAGAACAAAACTACGAAATGTTATAGTTTCCCAAATAGGGGGGGGGGGGGAATGAGGCTTAATGGCGCGTCGACAGCTTGGTCTACTTGGTCCCAAATAGAAAACACATAAAAAAAAAACACAAAATTCAACTTCGCTCGCGTATTTTGCATCACTTTCTTTGCTGTCTCGGCCAACAAGTTTGAAATGACACTTTTAGATGAACCTCCCCAAACTTCATTGGGCTGCAGCGTCTTTCAACGCTGGACTAACGAGATAACGCCAATGGACCAATCCAAGCGAACTAATAAGGCACCTTTTACACTATTAAAAAGGTTCGATTTACATATTTATTTATTTACGTGTGTGGCCATTTGCTCCTCGTGTACCAAAACAGCGAGAAATGCAGAGATGTTAACTGATCAAGAGCTATAAAATGTTTTGCAGAATTGTACTTAAAAATTGTGTAGACAATGCGTTCGGGAGCTGTAAAGGCTGAACTTTTAAAGACAATGTATGCAGGTGGTATGCGCTCTGTAAACATTTACGAAGTGAATAGAGTGTCGAAGACTCGAAAGTTTGCTACTCTCTTCGCAAATCGGAGTGAGTGCAACGGTGCTCCGAAGCCCAGCCAGCAATTTGAATCGAACAAGGTTTGAATGCTACAGCCATTTTTATATTCTCCACCAGGCTCTTGCTGAATCATTGTCATTCAAGATTTAGATTAGGGGTTTGAATAATATCTCTGTAATGTGTGGTGCAGTGGCAACCCGGACCACTGCACTGTGACTGAGGTTGGCGCTAATGACCAAGCTGTCGACGCGCCATTAAGCCTCATCCCCCCCCCCCCATCTTGTCTCAGGAATGGGCTACGTCGACTGAGCGAACGAAAATCGCCGTCTGTCTTTGCAAACTGCACTTCTTAGTAAATAAGGCCTAAATTGTCAATTAGGCGAAATCCGCATTCGAAAGGAGAGGATTTTTTACAATGTATAATGTACACAATAAACCAGTATTTCGTGGATGTCCATCAATTGCCATTTTCAGAGTAATAAAATTTTAACTTTGAAAGACACCTGCATTTTGTCAGCAACGGTTTGCTGACTCACGTTGGATTTGTAGTCAAAACAAGATCTAAAAGTATACTTCAGTATTTTTTACTATTTACTAATCAATATACATATTAACAGAAATAGTTTTTTTTAATTACATTAAATCATGGGTAGCACGAAGTACTAACGTACTTGTTTGTGTTAATACAACTTGACATACAGTTTAACAATTATTTTATATATCTACATTAATATTTTACTTAATCAAACATTTAATTATCTTAATTGCGTATATACATTAAGATTTTACTTAATTATCAAACATTCAATTTACTTAATAATCAAACATTCACCCCTCCCATTATTTTATTTACTTAGCTACACAATGTAGTATGCAAACCCTCACAAAAATTCATGATACTCTAGTAAGCAACAAAAACAGCAAATTTAAAGAGTGAATAAAATTATAATCTAAAAAATAACTCATCATTTTATAATAGTTCATTAGCCAAAACAATTTAGCATTTATACTTAAAAATGTTCTTTTCATGAAAAGAAGAAAATTGGTCTATTGATATGTGACTGAGATAAGAAGTCTTAGTATTGTTGACAGGATTGTGGTCTAGAGACAAACCATGAGGACTACTGGCCCTTATTTTAACATAGTAATTGCTAGTAAATTCTTAATGCGTGTGTCGAATGAGATCAACAAAGAGAAACGGAGAGAAATTAACACAAATTAACACAAATTAACACAAATTAACACAAATTATCGTTTACTTATGAAATGAAGCCTTACGAAACACGCGTACGGACTACACTCTGCTCATTTGCTTGATCCTTCGGCTGATCGTTTTTAGGGTGGAAATGCCTTCCAGCAGCATAATAGTTGCAGCAAGAAATGTCCTAGAGCGAAGCGAGACGACGCCGAATGAGTGAGCGTTAGCGAGCGCGATTCGGCTAGTTATTATGTACTTCTTTTTCCTTAACTTATACATGAGAAAAGATAAGACCGTTCAATTCACCACAGTCACAACAATGCCTAGACTTTATCAAGTAGGAAACATCCTGGACTCGGAAAACGTATTAAAAGTGTTTGACGCTTGGGCTATAAAAAGATTGCAGAGAACGCAGAATAAAATTGTAAAATTGTTATTTAAAAAAAACCAACTATGAAAGATCTGCTAAAACGATTTACAGGGAGGACTAAATCTTAAATGTGAGACATTTAAGAGTTTACATAGTCATTGTAAATAATTATTTCATTAACCATTCGGCAACACTGTCTCGGGAACATCTAGCAAACTGGGATCCATGTAACATGTCCATTGATCAGCTTTTCCCTCGGAAATTCCATTCTACATCCCACAACCACCCTGCCACTCCTTTCTCATGTTGTTTCCGGCCTTTTTTTGTTTTTTTGGTCTCGAACCCGCATGTCGGGCAGCAAGGCGTGGGCTTGTCCGCCGTGCTCCCTAATTTCCGATGCCAAACACCATGTTCGCAACAACGGCACGCGGCTTTATCGAAAGCCACTCAATTGATGATCCCTTGCAGTGTCTGGCAATCTGAGGCCCATTGCCCTTCACGACCGGTTGCTGTTTCCGCGTGGTGCAATCACATCCTGCTATCCCGCACCCAGATGCGGGTTCCGCGGGTGTTGCACAATATTGCACAACGTTGCGTCATGTGGCAACTACTTCTCGATCTTGCATACATTTGAGCAGAAGCGATGTGCAGTGGTCACGCGTGGCCGTATATAATGGCCTACCCGCCGCATGTGAAGCATTTCTTCGACCAGAAGCGGGCAAACAGGATGATGGCTGCAGAGGCGCCGATGGACGACTTTCCCAGCTACGCCGTAGTAGAGAAGTCTAGGGCCGGCAAGAATCGGAGGCAACTTCATCGGGTTTGGACGGAAGAGCTGAGCGAGTACCAGGACAAGAAAGGTTTCTCCGGACCTCCAATGGGCTACATTGGCAGATGCAACAAGAAGAGCAAGGAGTTGGATTTTTTCATGGAATTATTCGGGGAGACTGCAGATTTCATCATAAGGAGGACCAACCAATTCATGGACGACAGGGCCAGCAATGCCAGACGCAGCACACGGAACGTCACGTCAGCCAAGACACCAGGACCAAAAGGCAATGCAGGGACTTCGACTCAAGGGGAGCCACGTCCATCACCACCCCACATCACTTACTGCCAGTTTTTGCCACTCACTGGAATTCCGACTGAACCACAGCTGGGAATACCACAACCAGACGTCCACATGGAAGAAGCCGGGTCAAGCCAAGCACAGCCGCCAATGCCAGAAACAGATGTCGCCGAGGAGGAGGAGGACGAATCAGACTACCCATATTACTGCGAGGAAAATGAGGACTACTATGAAGGCAGCAGCCAAGAATCAGATGAGGATGAGTTAGATGACGAACTAAAAGAAACCGAGTCAGAGGACGATGCCGACGCCTGCCTTACGACGTCTAGCAGTGAGGAGGAAGCAGCAAGGCCAGACAGTCCATCACGACCGCTAAGGCCAGAAAGCCCACCACGACCTCGAACCTTAACAGAAACCTCTACTCCCATGCCAAGGCAATCATCAGAAGCGACGTTGCCCACATATGAGCCCGGTTGGTCGGTCCTACTACGTCCCACACCAGCAGAGGCGGTCTCGTCGTCCAGCCAAAATACCAAGCCAAAAGCCAAAGTCGCAACATCGCAGGCGCGGCCATTTATGAGACGAACCAAAAGAGGAATCGTTCCCTTCCCTCGGGGTCTTTCAGGTAGATTCGTTTCGTCAGATGAGGAGGAAGAAAGAGCCACCACAACGACAGCCAACGTAGTCGAGCCACCACCCCCACAATCACCGCCACCGTCACTGGAACCGAGTAAACTAGAAGCCATGAAACGACGCTGGCGAGTCGTACTGTACGACAAGATCTACAGAAGTAATATGTTCCCCGAGCCACCCGAGCAAAAAAGGACACGATTATTGCCTCCTCGAAGTTGCTACCTCCAGGAGATGCGCCACGCCAGGATAACCCAATATGTCAATCACCGTTTCAGCCAACAACAGTCTCAGCCAAGCGCTCCACCAGTACAATCCCCAGAAGACTCGAGAACAAAACCCCCAGAAGATCTGAGCACAGGACGGTTGGTGCTAGAGCAGATGTGTGCAGAGGTGGACAAGACACTCAGGAGCCAGTCAGAGTCCTCGTCGTCAACGTCGCCGATCCAGCCAGCGCAAATCCAAAGGGAAGAAGCAGGGGCTAACTCTAGCCAAGAGCCAGCTGCCAAGGAGACACCTTCAACGGTCGTATCGTCGCAACTCCCTCAGCCAGGGGAACAAGCAGAGGCCACTTCCAACTCCAACTCCAGCCAAGACCCAGCAGTAACGACAACCACGCAAGCCTGCCAAACATCGCCGAAACGGAAGAAACCACATCCCACTCCCGCTTGGGTACCATTGACGAAAGACGAGTTGCTGGCTTTCATCGGAATACTGATAATCATGGGTTACAACGACTTGCCGGAGATGGCGCAGTATTGGTCCACGTCCCCAGACCTGGGAAACCACTCCATCAGATCGACCATGACCAGAACAAGGTTCAATCAAATTTGGAACAACTTTCGGCTGTCCGAAGAACCGTCTTTCACTGGTACCGATCCCCAGACTGCATCGCCCACGACCAGGCAAGCCATGGAAGAGCAGAAGGCCAAGGAGGACATGGACGCAATAATGAAGGTTCGACCGATGATGGAGGCTATCAACCAGGCATTCCGCAAGTGCAGGAACCCCGGATCAGTTCTCTGCATAGACGAGTCAATGACTGCATACACTGGAAGATCCAAGATCAAGGTATACCAGCCCAAGAAGCCCATCAAGGTCGGCTTTGAACACTTCACTCTCTGCGACCCGTTCGACGGTTACATACTCAACGACGAGGCACACATTGGAAAGAAGCGCCACATGGCCATTGACCCCGCCCAAGACCCCGCTAAGGAACTCGAGAACAACAAGATGGCTCACACAACGATCTACACCGCGCGCCACTACCTCAACCAGGGTTACACCATCGTCTGTGACAACCGCTTCACTTCGGCACTGCTGTTTCAGGTCCTCTACACCAAGCTAGGAACCTTCGGATGCGGGAGCCTACGCGCCAATGCTGCCGGAATGCCATACGAGTTCACGGAGGAGTTGCGCAAATTCAAGAAAGAGCACGAACGTGGTGACAGTATCCTGCGTCAGAGCGGCCGGCTACTGCTGAGCATCTGGTGTGACACCAAGGCCGTCCCTCTACTCAGCACCCACGTGGATCCCTTGGCCGGAAAATGTACCGTCGGAAGACTCATCGGGGGCCAGAAACACCTAGTCACTTGTCCACCGGCAGCCATGACTTACACGGAGACCATGAATGGCGTGGACATGGCCAATCACCTCATCTCCTCGTTCTATGTCGGCAGGAGGTCGATTAGATGGCACCGCTACCTTTTCTTCCAAAAGCTCAACCAGATTCTCGTCAATGCCAGGCTCAACATGGTCATGGTCTGCGGCCTCAATAGGGCTGGCAAACGCTCCCAGTTGACTTACCGAAGATCGCTGGCCAACCAACTCATCAACCGAGTACGCAAGACACGCCTCATAAGACTTCCAGCCATTTTGGGTACCAGTCATCGCCACGAAAAGAGTACGAGGAGCCGCAGATGCCAGGTGTGCAGGAAGTACAGACAGGAACGGCACGAGACCATCTGGTGGTGCGCAACTTGTCGCACGAACGTGTGCACGGACGAAAGCTCGAGAAGAAGGCACGGTGGACGAACTTGTTGGCAGCTGCATCAAGATCGCCTGGATCTCGATTTTTAGGCTGAATTTTCATTGAACTTGTATAGCTTTGTACAGCCAACGCCGAATAAACCTTGTAACCTTTGTTCAGAATTATGTTTTCCCTTTGCCTAACTGTGACTTTGACTTTTCAGGAAAAGACTAAAAGCCCCAAACCTCACTGACACTGGACCCGGTATTCGTCGTGGCTTCAGGTACTCAATCCGAGCCTGAAACCGCGACGAATGCCAGGTCTCAGGTGACGGCGGGGTGTGGGGTTTTCTTTGGGTGGAACTTAGCCAAATTCTCTGGGTATTGCGATGTTAACCGTCACCATAAGGGTTAAAAAAAAAGCCAAACTCCACCATTGCGGAGCTTGGCTAGTATGCGGGTCTCTTTTGATTCAGGGATGGTCGAGACCAAGTCCATCCCCTCAGTACAAAGTCCCATTTTTTGGACTTAGCCACATGCCAAGTCATCATCCAAGTCATCATCCAGTAAGGGTCATCCTCAGGCTTGTAAGTAGTGGTCTCTGCCCCACCACCACACCCTCATGATCCACAGTCATCGATCGCCTAACCTTCGAGACCAGAAGGAAAGACGGGCCTCAGGTGGATCACTACACTAAGGAACTCGTCGAAAAACACGAACGTCCCAATGTTCGACGCCTAGCCACCTCGTCAGCTAGCTAGTTCATGAATGTCTCGTCAAACACCCACTTTAGTATAGCACTGGCAACGCTCGAAACGACTGCCTTTCAACAAGTTCCAACCAGTCTTTGCTGCAGGTCCAATAGCTCAGCTACAGTTCAGAATGGAGTACCACTCGTCACCAAAACGAAGCCACTAGTCCAACTGCTCCGACCAGTTCCAAGAGACCTCTCCGAGCTTAAAGGGCCACCGCCACTATTGCCACTAGGTCCGGCAGCACTCTGGAGATGTACTACAGGACGAACCCACAGCTCACTGCCAAAGCGTTGCCACCAGTCCAAATGGCTCAAACAGCTTAGAACCTTCCAAGCCCGAAGATGAGGCCAGGCTGCTCGTCGCCAAGTCTTTGCTGCTGGTCCAGCGGCTCAACCCAGTTTAGAACGGGGATCTGCCAGCACGAAGGCAAGGGGGATCCGTCGCTCACCACCAAAGCGTCGCCACTAGTCCAACTGCTCCGACCAGCTCAGAGACAGCCCACCCTCAAGGGAACGAGTGCTCACCACCAAGTCTTTGCTACTCGGTCCAACGGCTCAACCCAGCTAGAAAGGCGTCCCAATCATCACCAAGCAAAGCCACTAGTCCAAATAGCTCTAACCTAGTTTAGAACATCGACCCCAACATCGAGGACTTACACAGCTCATCACCAGTCTCGCAATTCGGTCCAGGTTGACTTACGAGGAGTGGGGTCCGCTAGCAGGACCCACAACCAAAGCCACTAGTCCAAACAACTCGTCCAGTTCAGAACAGTGCACCCAAAGGACGACATTGCTCACCGCTCGTCTTGCTTACTCAGTCCAACAGCTGGTTTCGAAAGGCGTGCCGATTTCCACCAAAGCCACTAGTCCAAACAGCTCAACAAGCTTAGAACGAAACGTCGAACCTAAAGGCAAGGGATCCATCCTCACAATACTGGGTGATCGTCGATAGGACAGCTTACGTTTGCACCAGTCTTGCAACTCGGTCCGAAGGGTCGACTCTGGTTTAGAACGGGGATCTGCCGGCACGAAGGCAAGGGGGATCCGTCGCTCACCACCAAAGCATCGCCACCAGTCCAAACAGCTCGACCAGCCTAGAACGTCGGGACCACAGTGCTCATCAGCCAAGTCTTTTGCCACCAGTCCAATGGCTCCACTCCAGATCAGGATGGCAGATCCAAGCCCGAAGGCGAGGGCCCACCAATTCATCACCGAAGTATCGCTACTAGTCCAATGGCTGCAACCAGCTTTGAGCAAATGACCCACACGCCGTCCTCATCAACAAGCCAACCACTTGGCCGATAGCGTCACCGATGCATGGTACAAGGCCAACACCAGCAAATAACAACTCCACATCCAAGTCACAGAAACACCGAAGGGAATCGGGAATTTCTTTCTCGCAACAAACCCGGTATACTACCTGTAACCTACCCGCCGTATAGCCAGTGCGCCCGAGAGACTCCGAAGAATCACGGGACGATCAAAGACCTGACGGAGTAACATAATTGGCAGGCCCCGGGTTCGCTCTTTCACTCAAACAGTCCAAGCCCAGTATACTACCTGTAACCTACCCGCCGTATAGCCAGTGCGCCCGAGAGATTCCGAAGAATCACGGGACGATCAAAGACCTGACGGA
>JAHWFP010047365.1:39605-54830 GCA_023313725.1 Lithobius niger | reverse complement strand
AATGTTGTTAATAAGGACGGAAAAGCCAAAGGCTCACCAAGAGTTACATAACTACAGATGCAAAAGTATTTCCGTTGCCTTTTGAACTTATATGTCACGCTTCCTGAGCAGGGAATCTAACCCACGACCTTTGAAACCGAAGGCCGAAGTCCTAGCGCTGATCCATACTAACACAGCCAAAAGGAAACGTCCATATTATTGCTTGATGCTGCTTATGGACGTTTCCTTTTGTTCGTGTCAGTATGGCTCAGCGGTAGGACCTCGGCCTTTGGTTTCAAAGGTCGTTGGTTCGATTCCCCGCTCAGGCAGTCTGACATATAAGTCAAAAAGGCAACGCCAATAGGTCTGCATCTGTATTTATTTTGTTAGTAAGTCAATTTCATGCCCCGAAGTATTTTGAGAATTCTCACAATGTGAAAGCCTTAAAAGCATTTGTACGAGTGCCATCCCCTACCATGATGAGAGTGACTGTGACCCGATGAGACCTTGTAATTGCTAATTCGTCATTAGCTGAAGGGTTGTGTGTGTCTCTGGCTTGTCGCAAACGCGCTCTCGGTGGTCGTATTAGGACACATTGAGGTAGTATTATGACACTGAGTTAGCATTAGGACACATTGAGGTAACAAAAGAGCACTCCCCCACCAATCACCTTTTCAGGGTGTGACCTTGATCTGGTGTGATCCAGTGTGACCTTGATTTAGTGCAACCTTTTAATTGCTAATTCGTTATTAGCAGGGGCTATTTGTCTATGCCATATCGCAAACACGCTCTACTCCTGTCCCTTAAATGTGCAAAATTAGTCTGGTAATCAGCCACAGACCGATACTTTCCATTGCACAGTGTACCCTTAATTGAGAGAAACCTGCCTATAAATCAGCCATACCTCTTCCATGCATGCACCAGTTGTGCCCTGTACCTATAAATGAGCGAAACTCATCCATGTTTGTAACGGTTGGATCTTGTACCCTTAAAGGAGGTGAAACTCGTCTAGAGATCAGCCCCCTTCCATCCAAGTTTGCACCGATTGTGCCCTGTACCCTTAAATGAGTGAAACTAGTCTGGAAATCAATCCCAACCTTTCCATGTTTGCACTGTTTGGGTCTGTACCTTTAAATGAGCAAATCTCGTTGGAAAATCAACCCCAACTTTTCCACGTTTGCACCAGTTGGTCCCATACCCTTAAATGAGCAAAACTCGTATGGAAATCAGCCCAACCCTACCATGTTTGCATCTTAAATGAGCGAAACTATTCTAGCAATCAGCGCCCCCATCCCATCCACAATAGCTCCGGTCGGACTCCGTATCCTGAAATAGTGAAACTTGTCTGGAAATCAGCCCCAACCTTTTTATTGATTAAACTAGTTGGAGCCTATATTCTTTAAGTGATCAAAACTCACCTGAAATCAGCCCTAACCCTTCCATGTTTGCTTGGTTGGGCCCTTGTACTTTTTGTGGCAGATTCAAACTGGTTATATTCAATTTTCGGTGTAAGGGGGAACCTGCAACTTCCCAATTACCTCCCCATTGCATAATCTAACGAGGATATCAGCCGATGGTAGGAATCCCCCATGTCCTTGAATGACAAAAAGTGCAAAAGCACTGACTCTTGCTGCAACCAGACTGAGTCAAACTTCCTGCCAGAGCCTAATCCATTGTGTAAGCTGATATCAAACTTAGGAAATGATTGGAATGTCGCCAATTCACGAATTGAGGAACCGGGCAAGATATGCGGGACTGTTGCGTCAACAATGAAACACATCTGGAAATCAACGACCATAAGCCTCTACACGACAGCACATAATCCCCTGACTGGATTCATCAGGGTTTTTGTTGTATTGGCAGGTGCATAATATACTGCCAGCTTTAGCATTGTGAAATAAGTTGTGTTTGGGGTTCGGACTGAACGTTGGGTTGCTGTTTGCAAACAGAGCCTTCTCCTTAGTATGACCCAGGGGACCGGTTAGCCATGAAAATGGCAGACCGGTTCCCGACAGCAATACTTAACCGTGAAAACCCTTAGCTTTGAGGTAGGAACAACCAGGAAGCAACCAGGCTTTCTCCAGGGATGAGTACCAGAGGTCACTCCTTTAAATTATTGGTCCAGGGATCGTAAACAGAGTGCAGAAAACATTTCTTTGCTTTTCGAGTGGTGAGGCCATGGAACTCACTTCCGGAGGATGTGGTCAGGGCTCCGTCAGTCCATGTCTTTCGTAAACTTTTACAGTGTTTACCACTAATTTGTTACTTGAAACGTACTTACTAATCTTATTTTAGTTTAGGAGCGGCGTTAGTGGCCCTGAGCCCAGCCGTTACCCTTGCCTTGTGGCTAAAGTTATATTCTGATATTATTATTATTATTATTATTATTATTATTATTATTATTATTATTATTTAACCCTGGAATTATCTATCAACCCAGAAACATTGAGTTTTCTCTAAAAAAGTGTTACACCTTAAATGAGCGAAACCCTTCAGGAAATCAGCCCAACTTTACCATGTTTGCAGCGGTTGGGCCCCGTACCCTTAAACGAGAGTAACGGGTCTTGAAATCAGTCCCAACCCTTCCATGTTTGCACTGGTTGGGCCCTGTACCTTAAAATGAGCCAAACTCATTTGGAACCTATCCCTAATCATTCGATGTTTGCATTGGAAATCAGATAGCTGGCTATAAACTATCATACTTGCCTTCGCAGCAGCAATAAAAAGACCAATGGCGGTCAGGAAGATAATGGCACCGATAACTACCAGAAATACCCCAACACCTTGTACAAGTTGTTTGTCGATTCCAGCCTCCGAAGGAGTTTCTCCTAAATTTACAATAAGAAAATAATGTCAGTATCGGACAGATGCTCGTACCAAGTTGAGGACACAACCAACCATCAGTATTCAGCAACAGTTATCAACATTCAGTGCCAGTCAACAGCATTCAATTTTAAGTACACTGCAACAGTGCAGCGCAATGCCATTGTGTCTAACATATTTAAATAATTCCAAATTTGCACAGAAGTTGCACATAATTCCAAATTTGCACATTTTTCAGGACAAGTTAAAAATAATAATGCAGTACTAAAGCTGGAGATGGCTTAAAATGAAATGTAGAACAGCAACCCACAATATGAAAATTTATATATCTCGGAACGTCTTTCAATGCAAAACGTGACCGTAAATAACGTGGCAGATTGGTTATCAGGTAGGAAGCTAGTTAATTTTCCATTTTAATTTCCAGATAATAGGACCAGGATAATACGGTAATACAGAATAAGAAAACACAGGGTAAGATTTCAATTCAGAAATTTATCCTACAAGTAGAGTACAACGCGAACTGCATACCTAATACGGTTTGCACCCCCGTGGGGCGGTCACAGGAATGGAGTGCCTGAATGCGCAAGTCAGAAATAGTGTTTTAACCCTTCACTAAAAAGAAACGTTTCAAAACAGTGTTGCGTACGTGGAATGTCCTTAAAATACAACACTAGCGTTCAAATTCCAATACTTTAAAAACACATGCTTAAAGACATGTAGCAACAAAGTGTTTAAAATAAAACCGTAGTGATTTTATCTTAAAACAGTATTTTCTTTTCGTTCAACATAATTTTCAAAGACACATATGTTGCAATAAAAACACTACTGCTTTTGACATCTATATAATAATCCTGGAGGCCGGCTAAAAGGAAGGCTAAAGGTAAAGGGAAAGCTAAAAGGAAAACCACTTCTCCACTCCTCACTCCCGCATTGAAAATGCACTCTCCCACTCTACCTGCATGGAAACAGGCAGGAGGCAGGCATGAGTGGTCGATCAACTCAATAAAGGTTCAATCTGACAAGTCGTCGGGCCGAACAATCACTTCTCCCCTCCTCACTCCCGCATTGCAAATGCACTCTCCCATTCTACCTGCATGCAAACAGGAGGCAGGCATGATTGGTCGATCAATCTGACAAGTCGTCGGGAAGAGTGCCGGAAAAATGTCCCGGGAAATGTGTCCGTAAACTTAATCCATGACCGTCCCACGCTTTCTCTAGTACGTTTATAAAGTGATGAAAACTGAAGGCTAGCGTTTTATTTTAAACGCACTTCACATCCCTGCAACGCTATATAAGTGCTAGTTTTGTAAGGCTTCTTCTCAACCCTTGCTATTCGTGAAACGCTTTTATGCGTTTTTCAACTAAAAATGTCTAAAAACGTGTGCAAAGCCTGTATTGAATCAGCAAGACAGAATGAAACTAATTAACTAATCAATAATTACAAAGGTAGGAATTGGACAATACATATTTATTTCTGTAGTTCTGCTCCCTAAAAAGATGTGTGTTTTAAAACAGAAGAAGATGTCTTCACAAGAAAATTCACCACTGATTCAGTGGAGCGTGTTACCTGGGATAGTGTCCAGGAACGCACGCTTTGTAGGTATAGGGGCCAAGGTCCATCCTTCTTGACGGTTTTTATCAATCGTTTCTGTAGAGAAAAATGATTGGATATTATTAGAAAGCATCATTTAGACGCAGGAAATCGGGTGTGGAAATAACATACATAATGAATTGAAAATTCATTATAGCTTCATTTGTAGCTTAAAATGTAGGTATTGACCAACAACCAGAGTCTTTAGAACGCTATTTTAATACAATATTCTTACCATCGGTGTTCCGCTTATTGGGACTCTTTGCCCTCACCTAGAGATCGAACTAATGAATCAATTTTTAATTTTCATCGTTAAACTGTAGGAGGTTCTTGTTTAAGGTAATTTAATATGACTTTCACATGTTGGTGTTGTTGTTGTTTTTGTGACTTTTTACCTGTATCTCGCAACTTAATCGATACTATTTGCTGATGAAACACACAAGTTCTCCAAACTGTATTGAAATTCGTCTGAGAAGCAATAGTAGAGTAAGTAATACGAACAGTTTTATACTAAGAGTAAAATACTCCAAAAAATTGACAGATTAAAAAACGCTTATGTATATGAAATATAGGTATAAGCCTTAAAAAAACCTAATGCTCTAAAGGACCAGAAACAAGAAAATTATATGTAAGCCATCAGCGTTGCACTAATACGTATTAACAAAGCTCCAGCTTGTTTTGTTGGGATGCTGGAGATTCTTTTACACGAATTAGTGCGATGCTCGTGGCTTACATGTCTTTTTCTTATATATGTTCCTTTACAGCATTAGGTTTTATAAGGCCATAGAATTTATCCATCCGTATTTTATACACTAACTAGCATCGTACCCGGCTTCGCCCTGGGTTTTCTTTCGCCCGTGGTTTGGTTTGGCCCGTGGTTGTTTCCCAGTTTTTGGTAGGTGTTGCGTGAACATTAACTGCGACTGGGTATTTTTCTTCCTGTAAGTTTCCCTTTTCCTCCCATCTCTCCCACCCCTTTCATCCCATCATCTCCTTGCCCTAACCCTCCCCTCTCCCTTCCTATCCTGTTACCCACATAGACGCACTGCCCATTTCCCTGTTTATTGCGTTGGCTTGTGACGTCATTTATCACTGTTGCCTGAACGTTGAATGAGCTTGGTTGTCTTTATTTTCTAAAGACCAGAGCTAACAGAAGCACTGCTCCACACATGGGTATTTCCCGTTAAGGAACCTCCAACTCCTAGACGCACTGTTCCACACACGGGCATTTGCCATTCAGGCCCTCCTCGTCTCTCTCATTTGATCGCTTTGGCTTGCGCAATCCGTACCGTGTGAAAAATAACTATCCTTCGTGCATGACGTCATTTAAGACATGCCTCTGCGATGACCGCGCAGAGCCAATTGTTATTCGAGGCAACAATGTGCCAAATTCAACTTCTTTTCAAGGCAACAACGTACCAGTTTCAACTTCTAGCCAAAGAATTGACACACTCGCCCGTTTTCATTTAGGGATTCTCCTTCCGGGGGTCGTCGTTGCTTCATTTCTGCTATGAGACTTTGGTTTATAATATAAGATTTTATTTAAATTGAACAGTTTGAAGTTAAATGGAAACCAGTTCCATTAAATTTTTCCTACAAGTTAAAAAATTTTGCTGCAGAATGCGTAAAATTGATGTTTAAGTTTAACCAGTCATGTTGGGTAGGTCATGTAATGTTAGATTGCTTCGCGTTAGTTGCCAGTCAGTACGACCCATATAATTTTTCCTGAGGAGATTGCATTCGGACAGGTTTTGATTGCAAACATGTGAGCAACTAAACAGCTGGGCCCGAGCTATTTATTTTTGTTGGTGGAGAACACAACCAACTTTTTACCCCAACCTACACCGGCGTGCCCCCCCCCTCCCCATCAAATTTACCGGGTGGTACTTCACCCACACCTAATTTACCGAGCTATTATTCACCCATCGAATTTACCGAGCTTTCACACCCCCTTACAGACAGTAAATCCAATTCATTTAGCAACTGTTCACCCCCACCACATTCACCAAACATAGAATTTAGCTCTTACAGAATTTACTGAGCATTTTTTTCACCTTTCGAACTTATCGGGCAAATATTCGCCCCGTTCGATTTCCCAAATTCCTTTTACGTTTTTGAGACGTTACTTTAGACGTACTTCAGACGTTAAATGAAAAACTTGAAGGGACGTTTCTACCGAAAGTAGCAAGCGTCAGATTTTTCATTTAACCTTTGAGCTAATAGTCGGCGGCATGGAACTTGGCAAAGGCTTTGGTCTGTTGATATCACTCCATTGAAGGTCCGCACCATTCTCTGCTTGGCAGCCTTTTTTCCACTTTTGGTTGTTGATTAGAAAAAACGACAAAGCATTGAAGAGAAATGAAACTGACACTAGAAGATAAATAAACAAACACCCGTCGTAGTACCCAACAACTGCAGTGACAAAACCAGCGTGAGGCCAGTGTGCCACAGTCACCATCGGTTACCATGTTCTGATCCTGGCTTGATGATGGCATGTGAATTTTTTTCCTCTAGATGATTAAACACCACCTTTGCAGCTCTCAGACATTCCGAAGGGTGTTTTTTTTTTCCTTCTAGGAAGTTAACAAATTAACGCCAGAACTGGAAGGATGGCATCCGTTATGCCGTTCTGGGCTGTTTGAAATATGCCGAAATGATACATAAAATGGAAAAAAAAATGTAATTAATTCAAACGTAATGTTTTACTAAACAATTGCTATTAGGAATAATGACCCACTTAAAACAAAACATATACACACACATACATACATTTTATCAGGGCTGCAGAATAAACATTTGAAAAGGAATCAGCTTTACCAGTATGGTACTCACGTGCAACGCCAATCATAAATCCTCCGAGCCAGAAATAAACTGCGGATTCTACCTAGAAAAAAAAATGGAAACCTAAATAAAATATGTATGTTACGATAGTTAATTAATTAATTAATTAATTAATACGCAAATCGAATGTAAAAAACTCGACATCTCAAGAGAATCTCAAAGTTCTTTTGGTTTCATCTACTGTTACGTAGCATCAAACTACTATAAAATGTGTAGTTGAAATGTGAGCTGCAGATACAGAAATCAACTCTGGATCAAACTCGATCAAGACACACGCTAGTATGTCGTGCTAAGTTAGGTAACAAACATTCAATCAATCAATTCAACTGTCCAGGACATAAACCATCGTAGTGCAGTAGTGTCTAATATCTTGAATCATAGTTTGGCCCATTTCAGGCACTTGTGCAAAAATAATAAAGTGGTACAAAAGCTTAAATTGTGTTAAAATCGTGAGCAACGATCCACCTGACAAATATTAACTTGTGTAGGAATGCCACCTAAGCAGCTTTCAATACAAAATCTGGCTTCAGTAACGTAGCATATGTGTAGCTACTAGTCCGCTCAGCCCCGTGTTAAATCCCGTGGGTTAGGAAATCACCGATACAGAGATACAGGAAGGCTTCCAGCTATGAAATTGGACGAACGGTTACAGTAAGATACGAACTCCATACTTTTCTGGTTTGTAGCCTGGGGGTGTAATGGGGACGGCGTGGCACGTAACGAAGAAAGTATTGTTATAATAGTGGAGCGGATTCCAGCGATAATTGTTCAGTTGATGATAAAAGCATGAAACTTGCAGGGTTGGTCATTATTCGGCCTACGAGTACTTTAAGATACGGAGGCTTCAAAATTTCCCTCCAGAAACAAAATGGTGCCGTTTTCAAAATGGCCGCCACTTAAACCACACATTGTGCAATAACGCATGAACGGCCCATCATAGGGAGAAAATTCAAAGACGAAATATGTTGTTCATATCAAAATCTGTCCGGGCATGAAAAGTCGTACGCAACTGGCAACCAAAATGGCCGCCACTTAAAGCATACATTGTGGTACAACGCATGAACTGCCCATTACAGAGAAAATTCAAAGGCGAAAGATGTTGTTCACATCAAAATTTGTCTGGGCATGAAAGGTCGTACGCGTGCCAGCTGGCAGCCAAAATGGCTGCCGTTTTCAAAATGGCCGCCACTTAAAGCATGCATTGTGCTATAACGCATGAACTGCCCATCGCACGGAGAAAATTCAAAGACGAAAGTTGTTGCTCACATCAAAGTCTATCCAGGCATGAAAGGTCGTACGCAACTGGCTACCAAAATGGCGGCCATTTTCAAAATGGACGGCACTTAAAGCTTACATTGTGCCATAACGCATGAACTGGCTCTCTACGGTAAGAACGACGTAACGTTTACTCAGTGACGGAATGGCTCTGCATCAAAGAAGTTAGTATAGCTAGTTTGTAGCTAGCTACAGTATGCCAGGAAACTTCAAGCTCTACATTGATATGCTCACGAAAATTATCCCGTGGGTCTTTGCTTTGGACAAAATACATTATTCTAGGTGGCTGCCTGTTCATCTGCGAAATATGACAAAGTTGGAAGTTGCACAGTGTTGGATTGACAGAGAACCCATCAGCACTTTGCTGCTGGATGGTCGCAGCTCCAGAAATTGTAAGGATTGTTTCAGTTCCAGGAGATGTTCGGGAAAAATATGAACAACTCTGACACAAGACACCATGGGGAACACCACAGCTGCCAGTCTCTTTCACTACTGATGTGAGTAACTGTGTAGCAACATATGAAGAAATGCACAATCCATTCACAGATGAGAGCGGCGACCTTCTTCGCCTCCACACAAAGGAAGTTCCTCCCGAACAGGTGGTGAAGACTGTGATGGAAATAGAGAAAAAAGGAGATGCACAATTCAAATGTTATGTAAAGCAATGACTTGAAGACAGGGTAGACCTAATCTGTAAGCCAATGGTGTAATTAAAGCTACCATTGATGAGCACGAGACCTTGCACTACCGCAAAATTTCAAGTACAATTGAGCTGCCTCCGAAGTGATTGTAGTCTCTTTTCTCGACTTTACGTTGGTTGTGAAGGAAGCGGTGGAGACCTGGAAGAATTTTTCCAGCACGAAAATCAGCCATGGGCTCCAATTTCTCAACATGGAAAGCTTAGAATTGGGACCAAGAGTGATGTTGTAGCGTGCTCAGAAACATATGCAATGAGTCAGACTGACGCAACATCTGTAGAGGAACCATCATATCTTGAGGTTATATTGTTGGATGCAGCGGTGATTCTCAATATGTTGTGGCCTAAGGACATAGTGAAGACCTTCAAAGACTATGAAGAGAATATGTTCGTACCCTAAGTGAAGTATCACCTGCAGCGTTCTAACAGAGTGGAGTTGGTATGGGACGAATGCAAAGCACAATCACTCAAAACTGCTATACGCCGTGGTAGAGGCTCAGGTATCCGGAAAGGGGCGCAGGGAACACCCCACTGCCCTAGAAATGGCAGGAATTCCCGAGAATGGACGAGAACAAGAAAGAACTGTTTGCCTATCTAGGTTCACAATCCACGAACATCAGTAGCGATTTGGGAACTGTTATCACTACGAGTAGTGAAGATGCCTTAGTGACAAGCCTGACTTCACAATGACCAATGTGTCACCACGTAGCCGTGAGGAGGCAGATACCAGACTCATCCTTCACGTCACAGCAGCCATCAACCTGGGCAATAGGTAGATCCTTGTCAAAACAGTGATGGTAGTGTGTGTGGCTACTGCTTCACAGTACTCCAGCATAAAACTCTGGATCTTGTTTGGAACAGGGAAGAATCTGCACGTTATCCCAGCCCATAGTATTGCTGCAAAGTTGGGAACTCACAAGTTGGCTGCGTTGCTTGGGTTCTATGCATTCACTGGGACCGATACTGTGTCGGTATTTGCTACCCTTGGCAAGAGAACTGCGTTGAACACTTGAAACTGCTACTCAGAAGTAACAACTACGTTTATGGTTTTATCAAAACCCTGCACAGACATAACTCATGAAGACTTTAAACAGTTCGAACGCTTAACTATCCATAAGTAAGACCAAACAAGCAGTCTCATTGATGTCAATGCTTCCAGAAGACAGCTCTTCACGAGGAATGGTCGCATCCTGGAAGCAATGCCACCAAAACATGATATACTTCCGCAGCATGCTATCCAAGCAGCATATCAGGCAGGCCATTGTTGGAGACAGACAGATGTGAGGCAGCCCATCATGCCAATTCCTGGGAGTTGGGGATGGATATTACAGGATGGACAGTGGGAGGTCCGTTGGATTACACTTCTAGAATTAACTAAGGCATGCATGGAGCTTCAAGCACAAACATGCAAAACGCAAACGTGCACTGGACACTGTAGGTGCAAGTTAAACGTAAAGACATGTATTGCCTTGTGCAAGTGTGAGGCTGACTGTGAGAATTGAATCCCAACACGACTTGTTTAACTGTGAATTTTAGCATGTCATAACCAACAATATGGTCATCATCATATGGAACGCGCTAGTAACCAACTAATATGTGCGTTCTCATAGTACGGTGTTACTAGCCATTTACAATAATGTAATGTATGATTTGGAACGGTTCAAAGTAAATCTTACTTTTTCTTACTTTTCCTATAGTTTAAAATATGCATCATAGAGGTGGGTCTGTTTGTATTAAGCTTTTTTTGACGTGAACAACATCTATCGTCTTTGAATTTTCTCCTTGTGGTAAGCAGTTCATGCGTTATAGCACAATATATGCTTTAAGTGGCGGCCATTTTGAAAACGGCTTCCATTTTGGCTACCAGTTGCGTACGACCTTTCATGCCTGGACACATTTTGATGTGAAGAACATATTTCATTTTTGAAGTTTCTCTGTATGATTGGCAATTCATTGGCACAATATTATGCTTTAAGTTGCGGCCATTCTGAAAACGGCCGCTATTTTGGCTGCCAGTTGCGTGCGACCTTTCATGCCTGGACAGATCTTGATGTGAACAACATCTTTCGTCTTTGAATTTTCTCCCTGTGATTGGCAATTCATGCGTTATAGTACAATGTATGCTTTAAGTGGCAGCCATTTTGAAAACGGCCGCCATTTTGGCTGCTAGTTGCGTACGACTTTTCATGCCCGGACAGATTTTGATATGAACAACATATTTCGTCTTTGAATTTTCTCCCTGTGATGGGCAGTTCATGCGCTATTGAACAATGTATGCTTTAAATGGCGGCCATTTTGAAAACGGCCGCCATTTTGTTTCTGGAGGGAAATTTCGAAGCATCCTTATGTTAAAGTACTCGTAGGCCGAGTAATAACCAACCCTGCAAGTTTCATGCTTTTATCATCAACTGAACAATTCCGCCCTAAAACTGCTGAAATCCGCCTCCCTATAACCATTGTTGGTATTGTTAGCATCGTCTCTCGTTGGATGGGCAAAGTTCTGACAATGGCAACGTCAATACTGACGTACGTGTCAAGATGCTAGTGTGTCGCGAAAAATCTTAAGTTACATTGCCAAAGAAATTGTGTCTACGTTCAATTCACGAAAAATCAACAAAAAGTCAAAATAAGACCAAAAACTGGGAAAGAGTTCATCAAGTTAAGAAAGGAACGGCCTCTCAAAAGAGTGAAATTGACTAAATAAAGAAAATTAAATTAAAATTAAATTTAAAAAAAACTGGTAAAGATACCCTCAAGTTGAGAATGTTTTGGTCTCTCTAGGGAGTGATGTTAAATTTAAATATTGGGAAAATGACTCCTAAAACTATATTATTTACATGGCACATTATTACACATCTGCAGACTAGTTGTGTTGCGTTTCACTGAGAAACGTAATTCCTTTTCGGGTTTACTGCCCTATAGACACAAGAAAATTAAAGTGTCCGCGGCCTATCTTGAGTTCGCCCCAGAATGACACAGATAATCAATTGTATGCTTTTGGTAGCTGAGTGCCTTGTTGATATCCGAGATGGTTACAAAAACAATGGTGGCCATCGATTAATGCCGCCCCCCTCCAGAAAAACGTAGCCGCTCATAAAATACCTGCAGGACTCAAGATAAACCGCGCACACAATAACTTTTCGTTTACTATTAACAGTAGCCAACAAAGTAGTGTAAACATCTGGATAGGAATTTTGTAACAACTACTACTAAGTACATTATTTTTAAAAAAGAAGTGATATCATTTCAAAAATGAAAACTGGTGAAAGGTGCCATCAAGTTCAGAATGGTTCGGCCGTTCAAAGTAGTGATATCAACAAACCAAAACATCCACCTCGTAATCGCACTAAGTAATAGTTCGAAGATAAATTAAAACTTGAACACTGCTACCAAAAGCAGCAATGTTCTAGTTTTCATATAACCTTCGAATTATTACTTGTGGTGCGATTAATACTCGAGGTGTAAAAGTGGTTCCATGGCATGGTGAGGGCATCCACTGCCCAGGCTTGGTCGTTTGGGGACTGTGGTGACGAAACGGGGAAGTCTGGCATTGTACCTTGTGGCAAACAGGTTAACAAAAGGGGTGCCCCAGGTATGGAACAGCGACCTGCAAACTCATGTTTTCAGCGTCCATTCCCCGTTAGAGGCTTGTGATGCGAAAGAGAGTCCGCGATGACATTCCGATTCCCAGGAACGTGAAGAGACAGGAGTGTTGTTCCTAGACTGACACAGAGGCGAAAGATTGCAGACATGATGTCGTGAAGCTGGTGAAGCTCCTTCGTAGGTAGGTAACAGCAGTAGTTTTGTCGATATGAACTTGAATTATCTTTCCAAAACCCAGGTCCTGAAAGTGGGAAAGGGCGTTGTGAACCGCTTTAGTTTGAGGACATTGATGAGGTCTTCATCGTGGATAGTCCATGAACCGGATATTTGATGATGTGCAATATGAGCTCCCCATCCTTCCAGGGAAGCATCGGGCAGGAGGAGAAGATCTGGTTGAGGCTCGTGCAGTGGGACTGTCTGGGAAAGCATGAGGATGTCTGACCGCCAAAGGAGAGTGTCGAGAAGAATGGCAGTCTGTGGGGTGATAGGCAATGCCTTGTTGCGAGGTTTTCCCCCAAGTGTCGATTTGAAAATGATGGAACGGCCGAGTCATCCATCGTCCGTAAAGGACCAGAGTTGCCGTCGAGTCCAGTTTGTCTATAAGGGAATTCTGATAGCGTGTGGTGAGATGATTGTCAAAACGCAGGAATTGTTGGCAGGATATCCGTGATCCTGTCTGGTGAGGGCATGATTGTTGCTGTCCAGGTCAAAGGCAGCTCCTAGGAAAACAAAAGACTGGGCCGGAAGAAGGTGGGACTTGGGACGAGGTGGTGGAGGATCCTTGGCAAGCTCAAGAGGGTCTCCTTTTCCTTGAAGGAGACCACCATTGCAAAGAAGGGTCATAAAAAGAGTGGTGGACTGGCCTAACACAGAGAGAAAGTTGGCGGCATGGTCGCGGAAGCCAAAGCCAGCTCCTCTGTACTTGACCCCTGTTCTTGACGTTTTCTGAGTCCAAGGCAGACAGTTTATATAAGAAGCAGTCTGGAATGATGTCTGTAACAGTCTTTAGGAGATCCAAATGCAGAATACCAGAAGGATCTTCCTCATCATGATAGGCGGCGGCAAAATGAGCAGCAAGAATTGAGGTCCAGGTTCAAAGGCTGGTCATACAAGAAATCTTCTGGAGCGACAGGCGAAAGCATAGAAGTTGCAGAAGAGCGAAGCTGTTGTTCAGCAGCTGATGATGCTGAATCGACGTCAAAATCACTGTCAGCAATGATAGGTCAAGCAGGCGAGAAACTGTAATGGTGGAGTCTTAGGATGATCTATTGTCCTGTCACCGACCACGGCCAACTTGAACGGCTAGCTCGATAAGTTTTGTTTGAATGTGTCAGCCTGAAGCTTTTTGTGTTACCAGGCCAAGACAACATGAGTTTGCAGACTGGTGAAAAGTACACACAATTTGAAACAGTCTACGCATTGCTGGCACGAGAGGTTTCTATATGATTGTGATTCCGTGACCAGATGCTTGTTCGATGCCTTGGTGTAGTTGGATTGAACAGGGGCTATTGTGAATGATCTAGCCTGCATCGCTCAGACAAAGGAGGATGAAACTGAGGAGCATATTCGAAAGCAACCGAGGAATAAAATATCTGGACCACATTAGTTTCCTTCTGAGAATACTATTCAGTAATTAATACAGTTCAGTAGGACCTGCATCAACTATTAGTACATTGAACACATCCTTTAACTGCCCCCTTCACCCACCCATGCACGCAAAGCTCCCTTATTATGAAAGTTCAGCCAAACTACAACAAATTCGTTAGCGTTTGCTAAACAGGCATTCATACAGGCAAACAGACAAACAAAATCCAATTTCGGTCGAGTATTCCACCTCAGTGACTTCACTTGCTATGTCAGCAAGTTACATAAGAAGACTACATTAATTTACATAATGATCTCGCTCACAGTGCGATCTCAGCAATGTTATAACCATGGTGACAATGCTACCCCATGAAGAGTCATCATCACCTCAGCACAGAATAGGCTAAATTCAGAATCAGCCTTTTTTTTTTAAAACCCATTTCAATAATTGGTCCAATGCCAGCACAAAGTAAAAATTCAGCATAAGTGATAAATAAAGTCAGACAACGTTGCTGTACCAGACTTAGTAACTTTTGCGCTTTCGACATATCTGCGTTGTTCCTACAATAATTAGCAGGCCGTTAATCCATCAGGTAATTAAAAAGATCGTTTTATGGAAATGAGTGATTTACTAAATTTTAAAAGAGCCTAACGCTTGACAAATTTCAAGAGTGCATCACTGTAGGCTTTATAGTAGATGGAAGGTAGTGGAGCCCTACAAATCCGAACCAACCCGACTCTACTCCCGCGGTTTAGATCGCGCAAAATTAGAAAACACTTGTTGCTCTCTGTACACAAATGCATGCCGTCATTTGCCACGAGACCAAGCCCG
>JAHWFP010047365.1:22406-36184 GCA_023313725.1 Lithobius niger | reverse complement strand
TATAATATAATATAATATAATATAATATAATATAATATAATATAATACAATACAATACAATACAATATAATAGTTTGTTGCAAATGCAACCGGAATGGCAAAGACCTGGCGGTCACTAACTGCCGTCCGATGTTAAAACTAAAAATTATAAACTACAAAAGTTTAAGAGTTTAAAACTTAAAACGAAAATGATGGCTTCGGCTGCAGAGGAAGGGTATATGGTGTAGGGTTGGGGTCACGAATGCCTTACCACCATGGTAAGACTTACCAGGGACACAATGGTGCCCGATGGCATCACCAAACGTGAAGGACAACGGGGGGAGGGGGGAGCCGGGTATCATTGTCAATGTTTCTAAAATATAATAAAATATAATAAATTTAAATATATATTAAATATATTATATATATAATGCATTATAATTATTATATATATATAATGCATTATATAATGCATTATAATGCATTATATATATATCATATATATAATGCATTGCAGTTTAAAGTTTAGCCAAAACCAATTGTCAATCTTCATAAAGATTTATAATAATAAATTAAAATAATAATAATAACAGGCAAAGGGAATACAGGAAGAGATTTAATTGGATACGCTACATCTCTCCCAAATAATTATTAAAATAGGAAAAGAAAGACGTAGCAAATAAATAATTTATCGAGTCGGAGGGAAAATGCTATTGTTACAAACAAAGCAAAACAAAAGACGCTAAATGCTTAACATGTTGACAAGAATTTCATAAAGAAATACATAAACTGCTTATGCAAAAAATCGCAACATTATTATTTTCATAGACGAACGACAAAGCTCTCTATTGGGCTAAAGTTTACATTAGGCACATACTCGATATCCGTACCATATTGATTCCAAATGGCTCCAATACTTTCCTAAATACAGAGACAGATGATTTTAGAGCACGGAAATGTGTTAAAACGACTTAAAATAGTAGAGTAGACTTAAAATGTAACAACCTTGTAGAGTTTTTTGTAAATGACCTCTGCACTGATTTAATTTTCACGATATCTTTGACAAGGTATGGAGATCAGACCTGGCACGCATACTCCACAACTGGTCTAACGTAGACTTTATAGGCCCTGACCAATGTAAAAACATCACCAGAGCTAAAGCAACGTTTAATCATGTAGCCATCTGTTTTGCCTTAAAGGTGATCTGGTTACAATGGGTTGACGATTTAAGGTTTGAAATTAAGTGGACTACCAGGTCTTTAATGTTGTCTTCAGTGTTCAAAATGGTATTATCAATTTCAAAATTTTTCGTATGATTTTTTCTTCCTAATGAAAGCGCCTGGCTTTTAACGATATTTATAGGGAGCTGCCATTTTAAAGACCAACTATTCACATCATGAACAGCCATCTGGAGGAGAGCAGAATCTTTACACCCCCATCACCTTGGGTGTTCAAGTCAGCGATGAAAATAACAAACAGTGAAGGTCCCAACACAGATCCCTGTGGAACGCCGTTGCTAACTAAACCTGGTTCCGAAAGTGAATCTGCCATTACCACTGATTGAGACCGAAAGCTAAGAAAGTTTCTTATCCAACATGATATTTTCCCACGAATGTCATAGTTTTGTCGTTTAAAAAGTAGGTTTGAATGTACGACCGAATCAAAAGCTTTAGCAAAGTCAATGCAGAATAAGATCGACCTCCTCGATTGCTTCAGTCCAGTCGTTTAAACAGTGTAGTAAATTGAGAAGTCGTTGAGCGACCTGTTAGGAAGCCAAACTGATCATCTGGGATTAGCTTGAATTTATTAAGATGTTTTACAATATGGTCGCGGATAATACGTTCTAGCAAACGACAGGGGACGCAGGTTAACGAAACTGGACGTTAGTTTGCTGGATCAGATGTGTTTCCATTTTTAAATAAAGGGGTAACCCATACCAATCGCCAATCATTTGGTACAGTGCCCGATTCAAGCGGTGATCTCAGAATCAAAGTGAGCGGTTCAGACAGCACAGATACAAGTGACTTGTAGAAGAATGAAGAAAAACCATCAGGACAGAAGCATGGCTGTTTTTAAGGTTATTCAAATGTTTATGTACAGTTTCGCGTGTTATAAAATGTTCATTGACACAAGGAATTGGTTCTACGAAGAAGTGGTTTTCGCTTTCTGGAGGTGGGTTTAGGAAATTATCATGAACGAAGTTATTACAGAAAGTTTTGTTTAACGCATTAGCTTTATCCATGGTTAGTCAGTAGTTTGCCATCAAAATAAAGAGGTGGTATCTCAGAATGAGTTTGAGTTTTCTTCCTGATATGCTTGTAAAGTGAACTAACATTACCGTCAAGAATAACTTTATTTTCACAGCTTATCATGTGTGTTTACATGTGTGATTTAATTAATTTAGCACAGGTGTCATATTGACCAGAGAGTTGTCTCATTTCTATTTGCGCGCAAACGTTTCCAGAGTTTTAGTTTTATTAATTAATTAACTGTTTCCTAATTTCCCTAGTAGTAAACGGTTTTGGGTTCTTATTAATTCTATGATAAGTGCACGATTTTTCGGAGAGGCCACTCAATAATTTTTGAAACGCTATCCATTTAGCATTTGTGATTTCATGGATACCAAGCAGTGAATTCCAGTCAGTGTACTCAAGATCGGTCCATAGTGTATGGAAATTAATTTTCCTTGAAAAAGCTGTGTTTGAATCAGCACTCTTAATAGGGATTTATTATGATTTAATTTAAAAATCACAGTTGAGTGATCGCTTGTGCTAAAGCTGGTATGGACGTCCACATAGAAAAAAACAGTACGTTCATCATCCACCAAGATTAAGTCTAATATGTTATTCCTCCTCGTTGGCTTGGTAACCAGCTGGTCAAGACCAAGATCCATAGTACAGTCAAGAAATAATTGCTGGGCAACATTTGATGGGGGAGCGATCTCCAATCGATGTAAGATTGGTTAAAGTCCCCCACAATTAAGTGTGCAAGTTGGGTCAGCTGTCAATGAAGATAGTTACAAAGATTTTCAATTTGGACAATATCCTCAACAGTGAGGAAGATAGCATTGACTAAGTTTCACATTTAGGGGTAGAAGGAAAGATAAAGGGAGTCGGACTCAGATTACCAGGCATAGGATTGTCTGTATAGGATATTCCTCTTTCCGAGGAGTGAGATCAACAATGTCGAGGGCCTAAGGCCTGAGTGAGAGTTGAGCTCAGTACGAGGAAGCGGGTAATATCCCATTTATCACCCGATTTCAATGTGTCACCTCGTGACGTGTACAAGCATTGTTATTCATTTTTATTTTAATTGTGACCGATTTCGACTTGTTGTTTTGGTACACAAAGGAAATGAGAGTTGCATTGTTGCTCTCAGCACCGATCCGTCTCAGTGTTGCCGGAATGAGTGTTATATTACTTTATCACCCGATTTCACTCCTCTCAGCCCTCTGCAACAATGGTTCTAACAATGCAATTCTCATTCCGGCAAAAAGAACTGAGACGGATCGGTGCTGAGAGCAAGTGGATCGATGCTGAGGATGGCAGCTCTCGGCACCGATCCAGTTGCTCTCAGCATCAATCAACAATGCAGCTCTCGTTTCCTTTGTTTGCCGAAAGAAAAAAGCCGAAATTGGGCAACAATTAAAAAGAAAAATTAATTAAATAACTTTCATGGTACGGTAACATTGAAACAAACATTTCATCATTGAAATTCATGATGACGTTACAGCTATCTTAGAAATGCAACACAGCGTCGTGAAACTGTTGTTTGAAAGGGCTAACTTTATTTTGGTTTTCTACAGTAGATTTCGGTATGCCTGATGATGACTCCTTACCATGCAAAATGTCAGATGCTCCCATGGTCATTTGTTCGCTTGTGCGTTTATACGTACGCAAAGCTTCTAGTGATCACGGCTCGTCCACTCTGCAATGACGTTGTTCTTCGATGCTGTGCTGATACAACAAGCAGTTGACGTGGCTCTCAAAGTAGAATTTGAGAAATAATTCCCTAATCCACAACCGAGAAATTACTTTGTTGCGCAGTTAGTTGTATTGATAGAAACCTCCTAACCGGTGAATGAATTGCCACAAGTACATGGTAATTTATTCGGTAATTTATTGATGCTTGTTCACTATTTAAAACCTCAAAAACACAAAAAACGGTCTTACAGTTTGGACTCTTGCCTAACGATACCATTTTGACAGCCGGCATCTTGAGTGGTAGTCTGATATCATTCCAAAATGGTGGGTCGTTAGGCAAGGGTCCAAATTATAGGAACGGTTTTTGTGGGTTTTTTTTTAGGTTTTAAACAGTGAACAATACATTAATAAATTGCCGAAAATTTTTGTATTTCTGTCTTCCATGAACTTGTGGAGACCTCGTTCGCCTGTTAGGAGGTTTCTATCAACACATCCCTAATCCTGCTTTCTTCGTAATTCTTTTCACCAACACGTTCAGTTTGTTTTCTCGATTGGTACGTTCTTGAATGACGCATTGTTTTTTGTTGACTCCCATTTTCGTACGCCGAAACCACCTTCGGCTCTTAGTTTTCATTAGTTCGACAATCGTTCAGGCCTGCGGTCCTCGACATTGCCGGACTAGCTGAGCACCGATCCATTTGCTCTCGGCACCAATCAACAATGCAGCACTCTTTTCCTTTGTTTGCTAAAAGAAACAGCAAATAGCCTACATAACACTATACATAACAACATAACACTAATTCTGGCAAAAGGAACTGAGACGGATCGGTGCTGAGAGACCAATCCACATTCTCTCCGCATCGATCACCAACGCAACTCTCATTTCCTTTGTTTGCCAGACTTCGGATGGGGCACGTTTTGTTTAGGGCGCATAACTTCAGACGGTGGTAGGTAAAAATACCCCCGGAAACACTACCCCTGGAAAAAATACCCCCGAAATACCCCCAGTTGATGTAAGAAAACTAAAATTTTATTGTGTCAAAGCAGTGTTAACTTCTCACCATGAATGATAACTGGAGCGAAAATCCTCCAAGCGTGATTTTCAACGTACGTTTTCCGGAAAGTAAAAACAGTCATTCGTTCGACAATTGCCCGCATGGGGTCGCGATTCCGTGCCGGAAAAAAAAACGTGAAACCACGGATGAAGAAGCTTGAACAAAAAAACAACCAACGGAAAAAAAAACTAAGGAAAAGACAACTGCAGAAACCGAATTGTTTTGTCGATTTTTTTGTCCTATTATCGTCTTTTTGTATTGTGAATTTAAATTCAGGATATTGTATAGTGAATTTTAATTCAGAATATTGTATTGTGAATTTAAATTCAGAATATTGTATAGTGAATTTAAATTCAGAATATTGTATTGTGAATTTAAATTCACAATACTATATGGATATGTAATACGAACGAACGAAGTTTCGCAGTTTCGATTTGGGCTTTAGATTTTTAGTTCACGATTCGACACTACATGGATCGTAGATAGTGCTACAATCAGAGCAACACCAGATATTTGCCTTACGTTACTTGCACTGGATCACAGTGCAATCTGGTCGAAGTGTGTTGACTAAAATAGGAGGAAAAATTTCCCATTGAAATAACATTGGGCTGGTTACAGCTGGTTAGGCACCGGATTTCGTGGCAATGGAATTCAAATCTAAATTTGTAACTGTTTACTTAAGTTAAGGCAACACACTGACTGCAAAAACCGTTGTCTATAATAAGCCATACGTTTTTGGCAAAATACAAAAGTTAGTGTACATATGGGCATACAAACTTCAACTAAATTCACTCCAATTTGGGGTTTCTGCTACTTCAGCAATTTTTTGGATTTTAACAGTGAATGAAAGAAAAAAATGTAAAAATACGACAATGTTCACCATTGCGTCCTCTGTTATTTCATGCCAGAATGTTATCTGTGCTAGTAATACGCTCTTGTCAAAAAAATCTAAAAATCGTCTTTTATTCAGTCAACTTGAAAACTTGTTCCCTCTATTGTTTATTTTACCATCGAAAGTGATCGTGGAATGAATTTATAATTCTGCTTTTTTCTGTTAGCTACGCGTATGCACTATCCCGTTGCCTCACACGTTTGTCGAATTGATACTATACAACAAACTGTTACACTAAATAATCGGTTATACAATAATTACCTGATTAGCAGGAGCCACATAATTACCCGAATTGCCAATATGCAAAGAATCCTAGGGCAGCCTTCCCGGCGAACCATAAAGTAGCCGCCATTTTTTTTTCAGTGGTTTGCCAATAGCCCAATAACAGATAGAATTCCGTTTTCTGTGCTTGTTGTCAAAACCTGAAATAAGCTGGGCCAGTTCCGGTTCAACTTTTTTTCATACAGAAACATAATTGACAAACATTTTTAGTCAAAGACCTAGAACCCTTCATATGCTAACGATTTGAACATAAACTCTTCAATAACAACACCTACAATTTGCTGGCATGTCTTCTAATCGAAATCATGAAAAAATCGACTAACATTTCAGTCACTTCCGGACAACGCTAAAGGTGATAGGCAGGCATGACCCGTTCAAATAAACGACTGGAGTGGGACGTGACGTCATTAAACAATAGCCCACGATGCAAGCCCTTTTTCTCCCCGACTGTATTTCAATAACTGCTTTATGAAATATATGCATAAGCAGTTAAAAAGTCAAAATCATATAAATAAAAGGAAAAACAATGCTTGTTCAGAATTTCACGTGGTAATGCATTTAATATTACCTGTAGATATTACCTGCTTCCTCGTACTGAGATAAATATAGGATTGTAAAGTGGTTACTATCCTATACATCTAGACACATGCTAGGATGTCGCGCCAAGTTAGGCAACAAACATCACATCAATTTAATTGTCAAGGTTGTAAACCATTGTAGCGCGACGCCATAGCGTCAGTGTCTTATATCTTGAAGCTTAGTTGGGCACATTTCAGGTAGTAGGGGAAAAATAATAATGCGGTACAAAAGCTTAAATTGTGTTGAAATCGAGAGCAATGACCCACCTGACAAAATTAACTCGTGCATGAATGCCAGATAAGCTGGTTTCAATAAAAAATCTGACACTCAATATCGTTGAAAATATGTGACTGAAGAGCTAGTCCGCTCATCCCCATGTTAAATCCCATAGGGTGATTATTCATCAATTTCGAGATAACGGGAAGGCATCCAGCTTTGAAATTGAACGAATGGGTGCAGTACAATACGAACTGCGTACCTTTTATGGTTTGGAGCCTGGGGGCGTAATGGGGATAGCGTGAGAGGGCGTGTAAGTACGAAAACATTGTTCTAACCATTCTTAGTATTGTCGGCATCGTCTCTCATTGACGGCCAAAATTCGGACAATAAGAACGTGTATACTGACGTGCGTGCCTAGACACAAACTAGTGTGTCACGACAAATCTAAACAACGTCGCAAAGAAATTGTATTTCCACCTTTCAGAAAATTCTAATAATGTCCATTTCGGGCTATTACAGAGTTACCAAGAGCACTTCGAATTCGAAAATGACCTTACGATTTTGCCACTATGTCATTGCCTCTTCAGCTTTAAATGAGCTTCGGACGGTCCGTATCTAAGTTCAACGATTTCGATTGGGGTTGGTGGAAAGAATAGCTCACCACCTTTCAGAAAATCCAAAGAATGTCCATTTCGGGCTATTAAAGGGCTCCCGAGAGCACTTTGACTTCGAAAATCACCGCAAGCTTTTGCCGCTACGCCATTAACTTTTCACCTTCAAATGAGCATATGACGGTACCTTTTTAATAAATACAGATGCAAACCTATTTACGTTGCCTTTTGGATTGATGTGTCAGACTGCCTGAGCAGGGAATCGAACCCACGACCTTTGAAACCGAAAGCCGAAGTCCTACCGCTGTGCCATACTGACACGGCCTCAGTAGTAGGACTTCGGCCTTTGGTTTCAAAGGTCGTGAGATCGATTCCCCGCTCAGGCAGTCTGACATACAAGTCCAAAAGGCAACGTAAATACGTTTGCATCTGTATTTATTAAAAAGGTACCGTTATATGCTCATTTAAAGGTGAAAAGGTAATGGCATAGTGGCAAAATCGTAAGGCCATTTTCGAATTCAAAGTGTTCTCAGGAGCCCGCTAACAGTCCGAAATGGACATGCTTAGAATTTTCTAAAAGGTAGTGATCTCTTCTTTCCATCAATCCTTACCGAACTCGTTTAACTTAGATACGGACCGTCCTAAGCTCATTTAAAGGTGAAGAGGTAACAGCATAGCGGAGAAGCGTATTGTGACTTTCGAATTGTAGGTTGTCTCTGGAGCCCTCTAATAGCCCGAAATGAACATACTTATGACTTTCTCAAAGGTGGGGATCTATTTTTGTCCATATTGTTTAATTGTTTCGAAAAGAACTTAGTGCTAACCTCTTTAAGTGTTTTATGCTAAGTAGTACTGTACGGTTTTGTATTGATTTGCATACAACGTAATTTTTTAACCACTTTCGGCTGACATATTTACATAAATTTAGTATCATTGTGCAGATGGTTTGATTTCAAACATGTTTTAATCATCCAGAAGGCAAACCAAGCAGTGCTACATAAAAATACGAACAACGCTTCTAAAATTTTCAATTTTCGTCATCAGGTTAGCAATAAAATTAAAGCATGGCAAAAGCAACTAAGTCATCCTTCGTAAAAGCATAAAACAGTTATTTAAAACGGATAAAAACCACCAATTTCTCTCCTCAAAAGAGGCAGAAATGGCAGCCGAAAAGCACGACCAACCTGCCCCGTTGGGAAACCAAGTCGCGAGGCAAGGTGTATGCAAATCAGGGTCACGTGTTTCATAGGTGTGATGCATTCGTTATGGGGGTTGCACAATATGCCTGGCAAAAGAGTCGAGTGTAAGTGTTTTAATTACAGGAAAATATTCTTTTAAATATGTATTATCTGGCACTAAGTGGTTATGTACAGGTGGTGCATGTGTATGGATGATAAGCGTTGACTAAAAATGGATGACTAAAAATATGCTTCCAACCAACCAACGGACCAGCCAACATTTTGCAATTTGATGTCCGGTTATAGGCTACGCTTCGCTCACTTGCTTCTCCAATAATTGTAAAATGTTTCTTGAATACCCTAAGGAAAATCTTAACCTTGGTATTATTAATGGTCGCTGATTAATTATATTTCCAATAAAGTGACCGTTGTATTATATTTGGTTGCAAAACAGAAACAAGTTTATTTTATTGTATTCTTTACTTTTAGGGAACATGAACCTAACTGGGTTATATGCCCCACGACGATGAGAGGGACAATTTAGCTGGAGAAATGCACTTGGCCTGTTACATCTCCACTCCCCTAATTTTTAGCCGAAGACAGTGGAAACCCTTGCAATTATCTTACAATTACCCCCTGCAATGCAGCCACACTGAAAATAAGAGTGGCACCGGCCATTGAAAAGGCGTTTTACTTTCTTAAGAAGATCAAACACTGTAAGTGTCCGAGGGGTAGGGGGCGTTTATACACAAAATGGGGGAGTGCGGGGGTGGGAGGGGTGTGGGGAAAGGGGGGGAGATGGTCGGAAGGCATTTTCATTCCATGCTATCCAGTGTAGCATTTTTGCTTGCAAATGTGCAGATGATCCGTGCTGGTACAGCTAGTTATTATTAGTTATTAAAGCTTTTAAGGATTTTTAAAAGTAATTTTTTTTAATTATTTTTTTAATTATAATTTTCAGGCCAATTTCAATTTTTTTCATTTCTTAATCGCTCAAATTAACTCGCTAGTGGGCGCAATGGCTATTAATCGGTGACAGCGATTCTCAAGGTTTGTTCAAAAGAGCAACATTCCGGCAATTAGTGTACACAATGTTTTAATTTAACTGATTTTGTGTTAGCTTCATCGTGAAACTGAAATTGTTAGTGGAAAAAAATTTCTGTGATCCTGACATTTATCGCTTCCACAATTGACCATGATGTTTGATGTTTCGGTTTTTCTCCGACTTAAGCCCACAGGGAATATCACATTTGCACGCTGAGAAAACGCGACACCACTCCTTCCACACCGAACCCCGAACAGCAGGTGAAGGTCCAGACTTTAATTCCTTCCCCTCTCACTACGACAGTCGTAAGGGCGATGTTGTTCGTTGCCCAACCCCTTCCTCTCCTGTCATTGCTGCGCGGGGTCTCACAAGCGTGTAAATCATGACACCGTATGATTTACAGGGGGTAAATCATTGGTAATCAATAAATCAGTAAATCACTGTAAATCAATAAATCAAGGGTAAATCACTGGTAAATCAGTAAATCAAGGGTAAATCGTGTAAATCAGTAAATCATTGTAAATCAATAAATCAGAAGCAAATCAGTAAATCGCTAGTAAATCGGGGCTAAATCAAGAGTAAATCACTGTAAACCGTGTAAATCAGTAAACCAGGAAATCACTGTAAGTCAATAAATCAGAAGCAAATCAGTAAACCACTGTGTAAATCAGTTAATGAAGGGTAAATCAAGAGTAAATCACTGTAAATCGTGTAAATCAGGAAATTATCTTAAATCAGGAAATCATTGTAAAATCAGTAACTCAATGTAAATCATTAAATCATTCGTAAATCAAAGATAAATCAGGAAATCATAGGTAAATCAGTAAATCAAAGTATGCCAGTAAATCAAAGGTAAAACAAGCACACTAGTCAAGCCTTTGTCGGACCTCTCGCATTGCTGGCAGCTTTCAAACATTGCTCTAAAGCACTGGCTTAAACGCCGTGCCTTTCCACACAGAAAGACGGGATCGGGGTCGAATTCGCGGAAGGGTCGAGGGCGGCCCAAGATTTTTACCTAGTGTGGAAGGGGTTTTGAATGTTACAGAATTTAAAACCAGAGCAGGACGTAGCAATCTGTCTTGGGGGGGCAGGGGGGGAGGGAGGCAAGGTAGAAGTGTGAGGAAAACTATAGAGCCAAAACAGTGACGTCTCTAGGAATGTTTTACAGGGAAAATACATTTTCATCCACGGCAGGAAGCGAGGAGGGGTTGGGAGTGGCAGCAGGAAAGTATTTAAGTGGAGTGACAATAAAACCATTAATTTTTTTTATCGTGGCAGTGACAGTTGAACATTCCACACGTCAATTTCTACCAAGCTGTTAGTTTTTTAACTGTGGAAGGAGGACCAGGGTGTGTATGGGCAAGGGGGGGGGGGAAGGCGGCTGGTAATATGCTGAATACGCTCCCGTGTTAGCTCTTCCCCTAACAGCAAACACATACTGCAAACACAGTAACAGAATATAAGAATATATTGAAAATCCTGTAGGCAGACGCCATATCATTTGCTTGAAATGTTTGTTAGTACAAATTTCTGAGCTTTACAATGAGTCGATAAAGTTCGTCAGTTCCTTGGCAGAACGGGAAGGTTTTTATTTGGGAAAAAAAAATTTTTTTACCAGCAAAGTTTTTGCCGTACCCTTAAACGGACTTTACGGGCACAGTTATGAATGCCATTTTCCCTCCAAAAACTCGTTCCCTGCATGGTGAAATTAGAATTAAGACAATTAACCTAATATTTCACATAAACAACAACTACAAAAATAACACCAACAACAAGACAGGACAATAGCAGAAATAAATACATAAAACATGGGCAGTAACATTAAGTACAGCGAAGTACGGATGCTTCTTATGCATATGACAAAAATGTCGAAGGGGTACATTTCGAACTGGTAACAACTTTTTTTTGGTTTTTTGTTATAAACACGTTGCCCTACCTGAGTTTACTCAGCTTTTCCCCCGCTCTCCCCACGCACCACCAAACATGGAGAGACAACACCCAACTGCAATTTGATCCTTTCTATTTTCAGTAATCATAATAATAATATACATTGTATACTTACCCCAGAAAAAGATGACAGGGGAGGTAATCCGACTGATCGCACGCTACGTAGTACACCGCTAAACTAATGACAGCCCGTACCCACTCTTGACAGCTTCAAAACAAGAAGTTGGTATAAAGCTAAGGTCTGTGCAAAACGACGCGAATGCGTGGGCGGTGGTTAAACACTGCGTCATCAATCGGTTGCTTAGCAACCACGGATACGGCCCCAGCGCCTGGTAGGGGGTCAAGGGTATGAATTGCTCTCCTTTCCCCAGTCGTCCAAAACCTCTTGAAAAGTCCAGCTGGCAGCTTGAATAAATTGTAAACATTCAGTGCGAGTCGGTGGGAGAGAAGTTAAGTTTCTAAACTGATCGTGTATAAACTTAATTGTTTATCAATCAATGGCCTATGTGGCATCGGAGCAATGCAGCATATCCCTGTCACAACCTTCCCCTACCACCCCGTGGCTCTGATAGCAGAGGGAAGTGGGGGAGGGCAGTTTTACGACTTACAGATACAAATAATTATTTACAAATTGCGTATCCTTTTCCTGACCTATTCTTCGCAATACAGAACGTAAAAACGATTCCAGAACGCGCTGTAGCTTACTATGCATTTAACATAAAGGTAAAAAAAAAAAAGGATAAGTAATTAGATGGCTTTTCTTTTTGTTGTACTGTCGGGTTTTTGTCGTGCTGGCAGAGCCAAAGTGGCTGCCGCCAACTTTCTTCTACCAATCGCAGTCACTCCAGTAAAACTATCACAGTTCAGGGTGCCAGTTAAACTTGAATGAACGCCCCTGTGACTAAAATTTTGGTGGCAGCCATTTCTGGCGATAAGTTTCTAAACTGATCGTGTCTAAATTAATTATTTGTCAATTAATGGCCTATATGTGGCGTCGGAGCAGTGGCAGCATATCCCTGTCACACCCTTCCCCTACCACCCCGTGGCTCTGATATATAGCAGAGGGAAGTGGGGGAGGGCAGGTTTACGACTTACAGATACAAATAATTATTTACAAATTGCATATCCTTTTCTTGACCTATTCTTCGCAATGCACAACGTAAAAACGATTCCAGAACGCGCCGTAGCTTACTATGCATTTAACATAAAGGTAAAAAAAAAAAAGGATAAGTAATTAGATGGCTTTTTTTTGTACTGTCGGGTTTTTGTCGTGCTGGCAGAGCCAAAATGGCTGCCGCCAACTTTCTCCTACCAATCGCAGTCACTCCAATGAAACTATCACAGTTCAGGGTGCCAGTTAAACTTGAATGAACGCCTATGTGACTAAAATCTTGGTGGCAGCCATTTCTGGCGTGATTTCACGATTCTGCAGAATAGCAAAAACTTCTCATTTTTACTACGATAGTAATCACCGAAAATAAAATGGAAAAAAAACCTAATTATTGTTGTATTTTTAATACTTGCTTAAACAAAAATTCGTACGAAAATTGCGTCTCGAATTTGTACGAAAATTTCATCTCTTGTGTTAAATGAAAACATTTCAAATGCACCGTCGCTGATTTCTGTAGAACACGCCAGCTTACAGAGTTCCGACCCGAATCCAAACCTCCTCCTCCTACCCACCCCCAGCTACGGGAGGCCATTACCTTTAAAAAACATTTTGTTTTATTTGAAATGAATTCTTACGAAAATTCATGCAGATTTCTTTAAAAAACACTTGGTTGCAGCGGATTCCCAGCCCCTCTCCCACTCCTTGCGGAAGGCGCCCCGAGGCCCATGCAGTACCTCCCCGGGGACCAGTCTGTAGCCACCAACTTGTTTACCCATTATTATCTTCTTTTAAAACTCTGTAAACTTCTTTTTTAAACTTTATTCTATGCCAGAAACCGTTCATAATTTATGTCACGTTATTTTTGGCCAATTTTGACCTCCTCCTTCTCCATGTCTCATTCTGTTAGTGTTATTCATAACCCCCCTCTAAAAAATATGTCACATCGGTCTACCCCCT